>JAOXJP010213270.1:0-25775 GCA_025762735.1 Platanus orientalis
TAACTTCATGACTTCTAGGTCTTTGCTCTCCTCTATGGCAGTGACCTTAGGCCTAAACCTTTTGGGTAGGGACCTAAGTACTTTCTTAACCACTTTGAACTCAGGAATGTCCTCATCTAGACTTCTCATGATGTTCACCAAGTTAGATAACTTGGCATTGAATTAGGAGATTTCTTCATCTTCCTCCATTCTAAGAGCTTTAAGTTGTGTCGTGCACATTTAAAGCTTATACATCTTTATAGCGCTTGTACCCTCATAGGTAACAGAGAGAAGCTTCCACGCTTCCTTTGCTGTCTTGAGATGAGCTATTCTCTTAAATTCATCCAGGGCTAAGCCACTAGCTATGACATTCAATGCCCTAAAGTTGAACTTGTGAGCATCAGACTCGGCGGGAGTCCACTCACTCTTAGGTTTGTCGTGCTGTGTATAGCCATCAACAATCATACTCTATACCCTAGGGTCATAGGCATTTAGGAATATCTCCATTAGAGAAGTTATGCTTAATAGGAGAGAAGAAATGAGAGAGAGAAGTATAAAATGCTAGCTACTAAAGCTCAATAATCTGTAGGTAATGGAGGTTTACACAGTGAAGAGAGCTCTCAAAATAGTATGCCTCTTAGCTATCTCAAAAATAACTTGTATACTCCATGACAAGCAAGGCCAATAGATTTATGAATCTGGAGACTCCTTGTCCACATACCATTGTTGAATCCACTAATACTGAGTTCTTTGAGAACATGTTTTCCTTCCAAAAGACATAAGAAATAGTGGGGGTTTATGTCATAAACTCTAAGAAAAGAGACTGAGCGACTACGATAACTATGCCTCTACCACGAAGAAGTATTAGAAAGAGGAAGAAAAAGGACTTTGGTCCTGATTTCTCTGTTTATGTTGTTGAAGGAAACTCATTCTCTTATGATGCAGCTATGAGGTCACATGATGCTATGTTTTGGAAGGAAGCGATTGCTGATGAAATGCATTCCATAATGTCAAACAACACATGGGTTCTAATGGATCTCCCTCAAGGGTGCAAAACAATTGGTTGTAAGTGGATATTCAGGAATAAGCTTAAACCTGACGACACAGTTGAGAAATAGAAGGCTCGCTTAGTGGTCAAAGGGTTCAAAGAGAAGAAAGACTTCGATTACTTTGACACCTATGCACCTATTGTGAGAATCTCAACTATCGGGTTGCTATTAGCTATGGCTTTTATAAAGAACCTAATTATACATCAAATAGATGTAAAGACTACCTTCTTAAACGGCCAATTGAAAAAAGAAATCTACATGGATCAACCAGAAGGATTTATTATGTCTGGACAAGAAAAAAAAAGTGTGTAAGCTGGTAAGATCCTTATACGGATTGAGGTAAGCACCCCAAGCAATGGCGCACCAAGTTCAAACAGACTCTCATCGGCAATGGATTCATGTCCAACGATGAAGACATGTGCATTTACTCCAAGACCAAAGGAGAGTCGTATGTGATCATCAATCTCTATGTGGATGACATGCTCATCTTCGGAACGGATGAATACTATGTTAATGACACAAAGAAGTTTTTGTCATCTGTGTTTGACATGAAAGACCTAGGGGTTGCTGAAGTGATTTTTGGAATCAAAATCATTCGAGATGATAAAGGCATTGTGATTTTACAATCCAGCTACATTGAGAAGGTACTCAAGAAGTTCGATATGCTTGAGACCGTTCCATCATCTACCCCAATGAATCCCAACTTTAAGTTGATGAACAACACAGGGAGTCGAGTATCACAATATAGATACTCGCAGATTATCGACTACTTAATATATGTCATGTACTTCACTCAGCTTGATATCGCTTTTGTAGTAGGGATGCTTAGTAGATGTACTAGCAACCAAGGAATATGCACTGGAATGCATTGTATACTATTCTACGATATCTTAAAGGAACCATGAACTATGGAATTTGCTATGGCAAGAATCCTGTTGTTGTTGAAGGACATAATGATGCTACTTGGAACTTTGATTAGATGATTTTCAAATCTACGACTGCTTGGATTTTCACTTTAGAAGGATGTGCGATCTCTTAGAAATCTAAATGACAAATGTGCTTGATCCATTCTTCAATGGAGTCAGAATTTGTAGCCTTGTCTTCGGAAGGAGAAGAGACAGAGTGGTTAATAAATGTCCTAGTAGATGTACCAATATGGGACAAGCCTGTGCTAACCTTAACCATCTATTGCAATAATCAAGATGGCATCTTTAAGGTAGAAAATGAGAATTATAATGGGAAATCCAAGACCGTATGCCTAAAGTACAATCATGTGAAGGGTATTATCACTGATGGCATTGTGTTCGTATAGTATGTGAAGTCCAAGGATAACTTGACGAACCCACTCTCAAAAAGCCTGAACAAAGAGTTAACCTCTAATATATCGAGGAAAATAAGATTTAAAAGCCTATAAGGTGTATTTTGACTAGATATCCAACCTGATTGTTCAAGGTTCAATGAAAAACCAACTTGATGGCTCAAGGTTCAATGGGAAAATGTGTCAAATTTATCACTCACTTGAAAGCATATATTTCAATTAATGAAATGTGTCATTTCTTATGGTGGACCTACAAATGCAATTCTTGTAGATAAAATGTGTAGTTCTTAAAGAAGGTATTTCTTGTAGAACATGTGTTTATTCCCTATGAGTTAAACTCATGGATGATGGAGGATGAGAATGCGAATCTCTTAATGAGTTTTATAGATCAAGATTGGGTTGGGGCTTGCGAAAGCTCTTGATAGAAGACTCACCTATTATTTGTGTGTGGAAGCTAGTCACTTCCTATGAGACTCAGACTGTCTCTAGAGCACTTCAGTAAATCGGGGTATAACAAGACCTTAAATGCTAATCTAATTGTGAAATGATCAAAGCCTTGTTGGGAGGATTGTGCATGTGACAAGTTTTGGTTCTTAGAAAACTCAGTTCAAAGATTTATCTACTGACAAAATTCAGACATGTTAAAGCCTATCTACACTACGTAAGGGTTCAAGGTTGACGCCACCTTTACTTATGCATGAAGACCTCACTTAAAGCCCATTACAAAACCACTAAATAATTATTTAAAATAAGTGGGGTATTGTTGAATATTTTAAACCATGAGAGCTAACGATTGCCTTGTTTCCTATTTCGGGAACAGAGTAGTCGTAGACCACATAGGTGCCAATGTATCTTTCCTTTTGCATGAAACAACCCTTTTTACCTTGCTGCCTTCTTGTTCAGCCTTCTTGAAAAGCTAAACAGTAAACCAATTTTGATCCTCAAACCTACCCATTGCCTATAATCTACATGATATTCCATAACCATGAAAAACCCGATCGCCTAGTTCTGCCCAGCAGCATTTCATAAGCTGAAAGGTCAACAAGTCTTGACCAACATCTGTGGGTTGTGCAAATGGGTAAGAGTTGCAAATAAACTATCTCTCCCTCCATCCGTTTCTCTATATATATGGGATGAGGGTGAAAGTGAAAAGGCTGAAGAGAGGAAAACCTAGATGATAAACTTGGTGCCTTTTGTTAAAGTGTGTTGGAAACGTTGGTGAGTAAGGGAGTTCAGTTGGAGAAGTTGGAAGAAAATGAAGGACGTGCTTGTTGCCAAGAGAAGCTAGAAGAAGAAGGAGTAAGGGTTTGTTCCACAACTTGATGTAGCCCACGTTCTCATCTCTCATTCACTTCTTCTCACTCACTACCATCACCTTCAACATCTTCTCACAACTGCTTGACCGTTGAGAACTCGGCTTCTACCTTGAGGTCTCTGGTCTTCACTCCTCTACGGACCGCATTCATCCTCTCACAACTACTTGACCATTAAGAACTCGGCTCCAATCTTGAGGTCTCCATCTTCACTCCTTTAGGAGCCGCATTCTCTTTCGAGTCAAAGAGTTGAGGTTGCTCAATCTTGGTGTTGTGAAAACACACTAAGAATCTTGAGCATTTTATTGATTCATGCACTAACGGAAACGTCATGCTGCCGAAATTTTGATAAAACTAAAGACATAGTGACCCCAGGTTTTAAGTAACGGCAAAGGCTTATTCGTCTCTACCGGAGAGTGTGACTCCATTGAGAGACAAAGGTTCTACCCGAGCGATATTGTATCCCAGAGTTAGCTTGGCCGAATCCTTTGCACAATGCTAGGAGACCTCGACTATCTTCAAGAAACGTGAAAATGACACATTCTCTGTCTCGGATGAATCGGTTTTAAAACAAACAAAAGAAAACCCTAAGTTTGAACTCTAAGTCAAAGTGCATGAATGACCCAGTCGAGTGCGTGAATGATAGTCTAATGTGCATAAATGATTATGTCTGGAGTGTGCAAATGATAGTCCAAGTGCGTGAATGAACTCAGTCTAGAACTCGTGAATGCTTGTAAGCAAGTGATAGTGCGCGAATGCCAGTGCATGAATGAACAATTTTATGCGTGATTGAATTGTGCGCGATTGTTAAAGTATTTGAGCAATTGACCTTGAATTGAATTTGAAGCTCCTCTTAATTGATTTCCCATCCAGAAAATCAACATCAATGACCTCATTGTTCTCTTAAAAAATAGAAGGAAGACCTGAATGGTTCTATTGCCACTCCTCAATTCTTGCATAGAAGAGAAAGCTGTTTGCAGACAGGCCCTCAAAAGTCGACTTGACTATCCGCATAGAGGTTTTTTGCACAAAATTTTCGTATCAATATGTTGAAGCTACTTTTAACTATGGACTCACTTCTAGACTAATGGGACTCTATAAAAATTGTTTTCGGTGTTTTTCATGAAGCAATTGCCTTGAATTGCGAAAGGATTACTCAAAGTTGTATCCATTACTTGGAGGCCCCCTTGGGAGAATAAGGAAGAGGAAGAGATACTGAGAGCAGTTTCTAGATTGGGTCCGATAGCCATGCGCATATGATTAAAATGCCACAAGAATGTTTTCCTCTGCGCGATTCGGTTGGCCACAGGTGGACTATGTCTTCACAAAAAGTTTACGAGGTGAAAAATTAAAGTTGTTAGAGGTTGCTAGAAAAATATTGGACGTTTTTCGCTATGGAAATATGATTCTTCCTGTGCCTGTCCAGGTCCAATTGCTGAACATATATACTGAAAATGAAACTTTTGCTGGATTGAATGAGATTGTTTTTATTTTTATTTTTATGCAAGATGGATGACAACCTCTGTTAGAGCATAATGGAGCAGTCGTTTCCCACATTGCCATCCAATGACAAAGCTAATATTCCAACAACAAACCCACTGGGGGGAGAGGGACACAGAGGGAAGCAAAGGGAGACAGAAAAACTGAGAGAGAAATGGAGGGGGAGTGAGAGAGAGCACTTGGCGAGGTAGAGAAATAGAGAAAGGAGGGTGGAGGAAGAGAGACAAAATACCTACCTCGCCAGAATATTGTCGCCTGCTCCTGTAGGATTCAATTGTGCAACGAGAAGAAAGAGTTTTGGTTAAACTTTAACCTAAGTTAGAAAAAGCTCACCATGTGTCACCTGCAGGGCACTAACTACAGGGTTGGCCTTACAGATGATCCCGGCTGCTTTGGAAGAGATGGTTACAGTAGTGCCTCTCCAATATAGCTGTATAAGGGTTCGAATCCTCGAGCAGCTTTCCGCAAGTCATTGCTTTGAATTTTGTTTTTTTTGACAGAGGATTTTCTCTTGCAAGAAGTGCTTGACGACCCTCTGCGCCAAATGTTGGGGTGACACATGGCGAAAAAAGGGTCCTGTGCTGGGTCACCGACTCATCACCTCAGGTGCCCAGTGTTGGTTTTTTTTTTTTTTTTTTTGCCATGTGTTGCCTTGCACCGGGATGAAATCGTATGTACCACACCCCTGATGGGACCACTGGGGGGCGGAATCAATTCACTTTTTGGAGGTTTTTGATTCTCCCTCCTGAGTGGTCACATCAGGAGTGTGGTGCACTTGATATGGCGCCCCTCCTGACACCCAATGGAAGTTAGTGTTTTTAAGGGAAGGGAACACAATCCTTCCTCCAAAGAAACAAGAGTTGGAGGAGAAATTGTGATCAATTTTCCCTTAAGCTCTTGGGGATATGGATACAATAACTACAACAACAAATAGCCTTATCCCAACTATTTTGGGCTGGCTATACAAATCCTATTCCACCATTCCACTCTTTTTAGGATTATATTTGTCGTTAGATTACAAGTTGTCATGTCTCTTGTTACTATTTCAACCAAGTCAATTTTGACATTTCTCTTAAGAGGATGTCGATCAAATGAAAAAAGTTAAGAGAAGGCCAATGGATGTTTTCCAGATATATATTCAATGTACATCAAAGCAGTAGTAGGTCTGGTTTATCATTTGTTCAATCTCTTTCAATTACAGTAAAATGGCAATACAACCGTAATTTAGTGATTGATTAATTCTTCCTCAAGTTGGAGGTGTTGGTGTGCTGATCTTTTTTTTTGGCAGCTCTCTCTTCATTTCGAAGTTTTACTTTCTGTTGTTAATCCATTGCGCAACTTTTAGGATAGGCCATCATCTGGAAATGGAGAATCTACCAAGGGTGAATTTCATTCCTCTCAATGTTCCTAGTGATCACTGTCAGCAAATCCCTCAACAATTTCATGCCCTATTGAAAAGGGGCAAGGAGTAACTGTTTGAGACCTTTTGAAAACCCAAACAAATGGTTTTTATTGCAAGCTGACATTGGATTGTGAATATTTTAATTACTTATCTAGTGTAATGCAGTCTTGATTAAGTTTTATTTAAAAGGTTCCAATCCAACGGTTCTAACCTAAAGGAGCAAATGGACTCTAATGCTACCATTACCATATCCAATCATCTCCGATCTGGAGTGGTAAGGGAGCTCGGATTCTCTGCAGCAAGTTAAAAACATTTGTTGCACATTAATGTAATTTAACTTGCTACTGCAAAGGATCCTGGTTCGTGCTCTATGTAAGGATGTTCAGTAAGTTTTCATCTTTTAGGTATTCATAACGCCCTCCTTAAACTCATGTATTTATTGAGACCCTTTTTTTCTCTTTGGTCTTTTTATTTTTTTTGTTGGGTACTGCCACTAAAGACCCTTTTAACTGCAACACAAGATCGAGACTTGCAGTGGGATGCACGAGATAGTGTGCGTAATTGCAGGGCGGGCAATGCCACAACCTCCCTAGCAAGGGGGCATTGGCTATCGAGACTGAGGCACCCTGTAGGCACCCTGTAATTTAACGGGCGGGATTTGGTTGGACATGTCAGTGACAAAAAAGTGATACACACTTTTTGGCGGATGCTCTTCACTTTTTAGCACTGATGTGTTGGCCCCTATGTCATACTTACTTTAGGCTAACTTTAAGTTGTCCTGCCAAATCCATTGGCTTAATTTAAGGGTGGCAACAAGCCAAGCTGAGCCAAGCTTTGCCCAGCTCTGCTTAAGCTCGTCACACAAGGCAAATCTCAGGTTCATGACGAACTTGGGGTGCCGAGGACAGCCTTATCTCAGCTCGCCTTGCCAGCCAGAAAAAAGAACCAATAACCTAGTGGCCCATTATCCTAATGTCTTATTTGAACGTGTGTGTGTCTATATATATATATATAAATCGAGCTTTTAGCAGCTGAACTTCGTAAAACTCAACTCAGATTCACTTAGGAAATGTGCTCAAATCAAACTCAAGGCATATGGCTCAGTTTGTTGATCTTAAAACAAGGCTGCATGACGAACCGAGACGAGATAGCTCACACAATGGTGTGAATTTTCGTTTAAATGGTGTTGGTGGTCAACAAAATTCTTTTGTTTTGGAATTGACATGTGTACAGGTCTTTTCAATTCGGATTATCAAAAGGGTTTTGGGTTTGGTAATGCCTCCAGACCGAGGATTTTTACAACAAACAATGACATCCAATACGGATAATATAAAGAAAAATTTATTAAAAATTAAAAGTACAGAGTACAATGCTGGTTACAGAGATACTTTCAAATGACAGATTATCCGTTGTCTGTCCTCTCGAAATGGGGAAGACCTCATTGAATCTGATCCTTCGAACAAAGATAGATTATCCGCTACTTTTTCTCCTGGAAGCACCTTGTTAAATTTGGTTTTACGAACAAGTCAGATTAGCCTATGCCTTTCTTTCTAGAAGAGCTTAGTTAAATCTGGTTCTACGAACAAAACAGATTAACCAATGCCCTTCTCTTGGAAGAGTTTCGTTGAATTTAGGTCTGCAGTGTAGTCGAATCACTCGAGGCGAGGGATTCGAATCACCACAGGAGTGAACTATCGCTAAGCCTAATATAAAGCAATGACTACTGATAAGATGTGTAATTTGTTAATGATGATTGAGTTGTGTTTTCTGTTCGTTGTTTTTCTCCCTTTATAGAAGTCTGTCAATGATGCTGCAGTTATTCCTCCACGTTGGTTATCCAACCATTTTTCGGTTTAAATCGTGGGCCATCTCGCCTATTGACTGGGTCATGCATCCCTTGATGTGGCATTGGTGGGACCCTCCTTTATGCTTCATATTCGGACTAACATGGCTTACTTGCGTAACCGCTTGCTTGTTGTCATTTGTCTCCACGTGTCTTTTTTCAGATTGACGAATTTCAAATATGTGCTAACAAATCCCCCTGAACATGTTTTATTTGAATCCTAACCAGACACGTGTTGATCTCCTGCCGTTTTTCAGTATTGGTGCAAACACATCAATCGTCGCCTATAAATGTGGTTTTGCTTCAATCGACGCCATTTTTCCCGGTATTTCCTTCGCTCTGAAGTTCTTCATCTTCTTCTTCCACTCCATCTGATCTTCAATCTTCAATTCCCTTTTTATGGCCAGTGTGAAGCAGGTCGCGCCCATTAACGTTGAATCTGAGGAAGCTTCCTCTCTTACCGAGCAGTCAGAAGAAGGGGAGATTCTTGTTGTTGAGACTGAAACCGCTCTGGTTGCTATAAAACGTTTATGTATCTTAGGTGTAAGTGACCACGCCATGTCTATGGTAATCTTCATCGATCTTCCTTCTGAAGGTGCTTATTCCAGCTCCAACATTTCCCGCTATGGCCTAGTCTCGCTTTTCTGAAGGAGACTATACTTCAGATGCCTCATTATTTCACAGTTGACCTTCATGGATCTCCCTTGTTTTATGCCGAGACCATTGAATGGGGTGAATGGGAAAAGAAGATTGAGTCTGGCTCCTGGTATAAGTCCAACCGTTCCTAGGCCAATTGGATAGACCGCATGCTTTCTCAGAGGCATAAGAAATGGGAGAAGCTCGACCTCATCGGAGCCATCTTGTCCTCTAAATCAGATATGCTTTTTAACTAATCTCTTATTTATGCATTTTTTACGTTTTGGTCCCTTACCTCGAATTGTTTCTTATTCTCAGAGGGTCCTATGTTAATAACATTAGCTGACGTTTATCATCTGCTTAACATTCCTGTCAAAGGTAACATCATTCTTCCTAACTTTTCTCATCATTTTCGATCTTCTTTCAATTGTCCATCAGAATCTTCTCATTTGTCTTACACCACTTTTCTCACTCGCGAAATGGGTAAGTCCGTCAGCGAGGTCACATTCCAAGAAAAATGTTCTTTTTTATCTTTATTGGTTATACAAGTTTATGGTTTGTTCATCCTCGAAGATGATCACCTTGGGGTTTGCCACTATTGCCACAGCCCTGCCCTCAGATTGTCGATTGGCCTTAGGCCCTTTTGTACTTGCTATTCTTTATCGATCACTCTGGTCCTTGAATCGAGAGAGATTCTCTGGTTCAGTCAATAGACCATTATGGCTTCTCTAATTGTGGATTTATGCCTATTTTCTGAGCTTATCTCCTGTTCCATTGAATTACCAGACTCAAATCCCGTTTTGCAACGCACAATATTGGCTCGAGGCTAGGTATCAAGAATCTTCTTCTCCCACTTTTTCTCAGTGCATCAATGTCATTCTTGATGCACAACAAGTGCGTTCTAACATTCATTACCTCCCATTTAGAGAGTTAAAGTTTGGTTCTGTAGAATATCTTTCATCGCACCCACACCCCACCCAGTCCAAGTTTAAAGCCCTAAGAATCTGGGCATCTTGTGTTCTTTCTTGAGACTTGTCTGTTTTTCATAAACCTTACCATGTCGAAGCTTGCTGTCCAAATATGTGTGCTCGATAGTGTGGACTTGTCCAATGTATCTCTACTCCTCTTATCTTTACTTTAAATTCTCCTTGGGAGACACGTCCCTTAAGCTCGAGAGAGTTATTCATCAAAAAGATAGGGGAAAGTAGTTCATCCATGATGTCGCTTTATGTTCAACCCTTACAAGGAGTTCCAAAATCCACTCCCTCTTTTGACACATGGTGGTCGAGTTTCTTGGAGAGTGTTCGAGAATCATTAAGTCAAATCAAGGATCGATTATGTCCTCCTTATGAGGATCCTCCAATAGCAGGTATATCCTTTTACTCTTCTTTTTTTTTTCATTTATTTTGTTAATTCTCAAGTCTCTTACTGTAACAACTTTTCAATGGCCCCTCTCCGTGTTGTTTCTACCCTTCCAGCTTCATCTCGCCTTGACAAGCAACCCGATGTTGGTATGAGGAAATCTAGGCGCTAAGAGGACATTAAGACTTCGACCATGAAGGACATGCTCGAGCAACAAAAAGTGGTTATTCGAGCTGTCAAGATCGAACATCAATCTAAAGGAGAGGGTGACCTAGAGAGAAGAAAAAGGAAGTCGGTTATCCTATCTATTGAGGACAAGTTACGACAAGAGCTCGAGAAAAAATAAGAGTTGTTGAAAAAGACTAGATTTGAACTCGAGGCTCTAAATCAGAAGAAGGTTGATGAAGCTAAAGAATATGCAAGGTTCAAGTTGAAAAAATGGACCAAGGCATTAAATGATAACCTAGCTCATTTGTGGGAGGAGAAACAAAAGGCTGTCAATGAGATGAAGAAGGAAGAGAAAAGGTTAAAACTTGAGGAAAGGGAAAGGAGGAAACAAGAGGAAAATAAACAAAGAAAAGAAGAAAAAAAATAAACGAGATGCTAAGGATCTTGGTAGGGTACAAGGTGAAGACAAATAGATAGATGAGGAAAGACAGAGAAAACAAGAGCAAGATGACAATAAGAAAGAAATAGAGAGAAAAGAACAAGAAGAAAAAGATAGGAGAGAGACGTAAAAGAGAAAGAAAGAAGAAGACCAAAAAAGAAAAGAAGAGGAGGAGAAAAAGAAAGATGAAGAAAGGAAGAGAGAAGAAGAAGAGAAAAAGAGACAAGTCGCGGAGGAAGCATAGAGAAGAAGAGAAGAGGAAGAGAGAAGACGACAACTTGAGGAGGCTAAACGAATAGATGAGAAGAAAGAAAGACAGGTCAATGAAGCCAATAGACTCGATGAAGAAATAAGAAGAAAAGAAGAAGAAATACGGGGACAAGAAAAGGCTGCTATCGAGGAACACCAAGCTAAAGCCTTAGGACAGGCTACAGAGGATGAGACAATGATTACAAATCCTAATATAGGTCATGCCCCTGATCAAGGAGAGATCGATGTTCCATCTTAAGACTACGACATTCCTCTTGCTAAGGAATCATCAACCGGGGTGATGGACTTGGATCCACCCTCTGTTAATTTGACTTCTCCAATTCTGGACTCTTCTCAAAAAGTTTCAATGGAAGGTTTTGAAAGTACCTCGCTCCATGCCCAAGCAACTGAGACTTTGAAGGTTCTCGTCGAGCCCTTTTCCTTAGAGTCATTGCTGACAACTATTTTGGCCCAGCCTCCCTAAGAGATCTCCAGTCGTTTGGCTCAGCTTCTTTCTCGAGCTAAGCTTTTTTTACTTCTGGGGTAGCAGGGATAATGAGGTCCTCTTCGTCTTCATCTCCCTCTCCTTTGCCTTCGGATCAGTTGCATCATTCTTTTGCGATGTTTTGATTTTATTTCATAGCTGAGCCATCGGCTGTACTCTTGGATCCAACAGTCAACTCCACATTTGCTAATTTCATCAATCTACTGCTTCGATATCCTGGCTATTTATCTATCAATCAATGAGTCAGCCTTCACCTGGCCCTCTTTTCTCAAAGCGAACCTTATGAACAACTTTTTCAATTGAGGTGTACCAAAGAAGTTCATGACCAATAGTTAAAGGTTAACCGTTGAACATGTTTCTTCTTTGGTGGACAACATCAACATTCAAATTGCTGAGATTGAAAAAGTCGAAGCCCATCTCCAAAAGTTAAAAGAGATTCTTCAGAACTCTAGTATGGAGCTCGAAAAAGTGATGGAACAAGATTCTCTTCACTCTGAGGAAATTCCGTGCCTTGAAGGAGAACTATCAACTTGTGAGGCAGAGCTTAAAGCCTGTGATCAGGTCATTGACACCTAATGGCCTTTATTGCCTTATATTTTCTCTTGACACACTTTGACCAATTATTTTGTATTTTTGTTTTGACCATCTTATAACCTTTTACGTTTAATATTTTATATTAGTTACCTTTTGCTTCCATATCGAGGGCTTGTACCTTTTAGGTACTTTTCGTTAATACTTTGAACATGTTCTTGTCCCTCAACCTGCATTAATCTATATGCGTTGTTGTCTAGTACTTCACTCATTAGAAATGATCCCTCCCATGTTGGGGACCATTTACCTAGTCTGGAATCTTTTGTCCCAACTGGCAAGATGACTTTTCATACCAATTCTCCTACATGGAATGATTTAGTTTTTATTCTCTTGTTATAAACTTTAGCCACTTTCTGTTTTTGAGAAACGATGGAGTTGAGGGCTTAGAGCTATTTCTCCCTAAGGTGGCGTCTTGGTATTCAATATGGCTTAGTTGATTCTGATTTGCCACCCTTAGAGATTGTACTGTGATTTCTAACGATAGGACTACATCGTGTCTATACATCAGTGCATAAGGCGTAGTCCCCGTGCTCAATCTCTTAGATGTTCGATATGCCCAAACAACATCAGATAGAAATTCATCCCAAATTGGCAGCATTGTTGTCTACCATCTTACGTAAATTATTTTTTATTATCTTGTTAGTTGCCTCTGTTTGTCCGTTTTCTTGGGCATAATATGGAGTTGAATTTATTATTTTGAACCCATAATCTTGGGCAAATTCTCGTATTCGAGTTCCATTGAATATCAGCCTTTGGTCAACGGTAATGGATTAGGGAATTCTAAATCGATGCACTATCATTTCTTTTATAAAGTGTATTCCATCTCTCTCATTAATGTCTCGATATGGCTTGCATTTTACCCATGTTGTGAAATAGTTTATGACAACTAAAATGAACAATTCTTTTTATCGAGGTCGGTCTGACTTTTTCTATCATGTCGAGAGCCCATCCTCTAAATGGCCACGACTTTATGACATAATGCAAGTTAGCTGCTGGTACGTGGTGCACAGACCCATGTTGTTGGCAAGTTTCACTACCTTAGGCATATATGATGCAATCTTGTAGAATATTTGGTCAAAAATAGCCATATCAATGGATTAGCCACCTCATTTTTATGCATGACTGATGTGCACCATAGATTCATTCATGAACTTCTGCCATTATAAGTTTAGCTTCATCAGTCCCTAGGCATTTGAGCAACATACCATCAGCCCCTCATTTAAACAACTCTGGAGGTTCGCCCTAAAGTATATATCCTCTGGCTTTGAGTTTTAGAGAATTGCTTCCTCCTCGATTAGGGTTCTGTAGATACTGCTTGATCGGTTCCTTCCAGTCATCCTGTTTTTCCTTCCCATTGTTGGAAGTAATGACATCTACATTAAGAACTTCTTTCAAAATGGAATTCTCACACATGAACTACAGACTTGTCATGTTATTGCTTCCTCCAGGGGGAATACAGTTTGTTTTATACCCTGAAGCAACTTGTGCCATCAAATTAGCCCTATGGTTAAGGCTTCGAGTTATACACTTCATTATGACATCATCGAATGTCTTTAACAATTACTCGACTTTATCCCGATAAGGTATCAAAGTAGGACTAATACATTTATGGTCTCCTGAAGTTTGGTTTATCACTAACTGTGAACCCCCAGGACTTCGAAGGAATTTACTCATAAGCCGTTTAGGATCAATAAACCTCGAACCACGGCTTTATATTCAGCCTGATTGTTGGTGAATTCTCCTTCCAATTTAAAGTTTAATTATGTGGCTGTTCATTTTGGAGAAACGATCATTACCCCTATACCGGATCCTTTTTTAGTCTTGGACCCATCAAAATACAGTCTCCAAGGGGTAAGGGTAATGCAATTATCCTCGTTGTTTGTCTGAACAGAATGGTAGGGATGATCAGCTAGAAAATCTGCCAAGACCTGACCCTTTACTGCTTTCTGTGAAACGTAGACAAGATCAAACTCGAGGAGCGTGAGACTCCATTTCCCTATTCTATCTTTCACCATAGGTTGTGACAACATGTATTTTACTACATTAGTTTGGGCCATGATATAAACCACATGTGATAGAAGATAATGTCTTAATTTCATTGATGTAAAGTACAATGTTAGACATAATTCCTCTATCATAGGATAATTACATTCGATCTTTTACAAAACTCGACTTAAGTAGAACACTGACTATTTGTGTCCTTCATTATCTTGAGTCAATAAGCTTGTTATCGAGTCTTCTGTGGTTGAAATGTATAACTTCAAAGGCTTGTCTTTTCTAGGTGGCATCAATACTGATGGATTTGATAAATACTCCTTGATCTTCTTGAAGGCTTGTTGGTGCTCTTCTTTCCAATCGAACTCTTTGTTTCCCCTCATTCATAGTATTGATGAAAACACTTTTGTCTTTCCTGCCACATTGGAAATAAAATGTCTAAGAAAATTAATTTGCCCAAGAAATCATTGTACTTCCTTCTTTTGTAGAAGGTGGTTGGGCTTGAATAATCGCCTTAACTTTGTTCTAGTCTATCTCGATCCCTCGATAATATACCAGGAAGCCGAAAAAGTTTTCAACACTTACTCCAAATGCACATTTCAAAGGGTTCATTTTTAATTGATGTTTTCTCATCCTGAGAAATCATTTTTCTAGATCAAGTAGTTGGTTGTCAAAATCCTGAGATTTCACCACTACGTCGTCGATATATATTTCCATAAATTTTTCAATCATGTCGTGGAAAATGTAATTTATGGCCCGCTGGTATGTCACCCTAGCGTTTTTCAAGCCAAATGGAATAACTATCCACTCGAACATACCTATCGATCTTGGACATCAAAAAGCTATTTTATGCATGTCCTTTTCATTGATAAAAATCTGGTTATAACCAAAATGTCCATCCATGAAAGATAATATCTGATGTCCTGCTGCTCAATCGACTAACAAATCAGCCATGTGCATGAGATATTCATCTTTAGGAGTGGTAATATTAAGGTTTCGAAAGTCAATGTAAATTTTGAGTTTACCATTCTTTTTTACAACTGGTACTATGTTCATGAACCATTCAACATACCTAGTAAGGTGGATGAACCTTGTCATCAGCAACCTTTCAATTTCCTTCTTGACCTTCAAGATTACCTCGTTGGTCATTCATCGAGGGGGCTACTGAAAGGGAAAATAGTCATCCTTCGTAGGTAGTCGATGCTCGACAAGCCTTTTATCCAGCTTGAGCATTTCCGAGTAGTCACAAGCAAAACAATCTATGTATTGCTTTAAGACACTCGTGATCTTCTCGAATTCTGACTCCTCAAGCTTGGTACTGATGTACGTTACTCATGGGTCCTTCGTAGTACCCAAATTGACTTCTCTCAATTCGTCTTGTACTTTGGCCTTTAAATCATCTAATTTGGCAGGGGCCGTTCTCAGTTGTTCAACTCCTATAACTTCATGCTCATAGGGTAACTCTTGTGTACTGCATTAGGCAAGATACATCTTGACTCTTTCTCTATCAAGTACCCTGATAGTCTTTTCATGGCCATTTGTATGGCCCCCTTGTTTTCTTTGTTTAGATTAGTTATTCGACTCTTTGTTTTCCAGGCTTGATTTTTCTAGCCCTACTAGTGCATCAGGGTTAACCAGCTCCTTGCATAGTTTGTCGAACTCCTGGCTTATCGAGACCTCCTCTTCTCGATTTTTCTGTATGGTAACCTTGGTAGGCTTTCCTTTGCTGTCTTATTCGACAAGCTTGATTGTTCCGACATTGTCATCATAAAGATGGGCATCGACATTGTTTGCTGATGCTAGGAATGGTTTTTGATCTGCATATACGACTTCTACACAATTACTATCATTCCAAAACAATAACATTTGATGCAAGACGATGGAACACACCAATTTGAGTGTATCTAATCTCTTTCAAGCAGTGCATTATAATTGGAAGAGGTGTCAACCACAAAGAATGTAGTCACCTGTGTTTGACTCCCTACTTGTAATTCGAGTGGAAGGACCCATTTGGTTCAGGTAGCGTTTCTTGAGAAACTGCAAATAAACACATCTGTTGGCACCAGTTGCTATCAACCTTTGATAATTTCCTCATCATTGACAAGGGGAGAATGTTTACAGCCGCCCCATTGTCGATTAACACCCTATTAATGGGTCAACCCTCCATGTGTAACTTTATGTATAAGGGCTTTAAATGTTGGGTCATATTTCTAGAGTATTTATAAAAATAAGCTTACCTTTACTTTCCTCTGTATTTGTTCCACACTCGTCTTCCTTTGATGCACTGTCCTTTGATTCTATGGCTGCTGGTTTCTCTGAGATAATGTCCTAAAGTTCATTTTCTACTTCAAAAACCTAGTCCTGATGGGCTTTGAACTTGACAGGCAGTGTGAGGATCATATTGCAATCAACCTCTGTCTGGGGATAATTGCCAAAACGAATGTTAGCCATATAGCCCTTGTCGACAAAAAGATTGTCTGTAATCGATTATGAAAGTGTAAAGGATTCGGCGAATAACCCTTCATTCTCAAAATCAACAAAGTCATCCTTATTTGATGACAATTTTGCTATGTCTGCCCATGTCATACACTTCTGCTACCGTGCCTTTGCTTCTTTAGTCTGGATTGCTGTCGAGGTGTCTTGCGGATTTTCTTGGTGAGCTTTCTTGGCTTTCCTTGGATTTCGACCAACAAGCACACGTATTGGCCTAGGCTCCTGATTGTCGTTGACATTAAGTATGAGGTAGCATCCTCTTTCCAACTTTTTATGTTCTCTTATGTTCGATTCGCCTTTAGATGTCATGTCAAGTTGACAGTCAGGTTAGGCATATTTGATTGTCTTGTGCTGGATGGTCCCTCCTTGTCCATCTTGCTGTGATCCTGATTATTGATTTTGAATCTAGTTCAGCTTTCCTTATCGAGTTAAGGTCTGTTGCCTTAACCATCTTCTTTTCTGAGTCCTCATCATTGAAGGGAAATCAGGGTTGTAGCTGTACTTGTATACTGGGAGGCTTCGAGCATGTTGCCTGTTAGTAGGAACGATCACCTCTACCCATCTATCGATCTCATGGAGGTGGTTTAACTGTCCTCGAGGGCTGTGATGCTTCTTGATGTTGTTTATTCTCCAACCAAGGTTTATTAATGTATTAGCCCCTTTCTCTTACCTATTTGTTGGGCCGCCAATCTTTGGCACAAGAGTTCTGGAAAGGAATTCTTGAACTTGGATATGCCCTTATCTTCTGAGTAGATTCTGCTGGTATGGGAATTTTCACCTCTCTTTTTGCAGCCATGACCATGAGATTAACCATTTTTTTGCTACATCTGTCACAAAGGTAGAAATCGTCCTCCTCGACTGGATCTTTCACGTCGTATTCGCTTTTGAGCTGTGACTCCCATGTCTTTATATTAGAGTCCTTGAATGGTTTTTTCCTACGCTCGGCCATATTTGGAGCTTTCCTCACAATTAAAGGCCTCAATCGTAGTCCTGCACAATATACAACTTCAGTGAGACTTGTATCCCCACTCATTTTTTGGCCCCTTCTAGGTCCTTTTTCCATGTCCAATTTATTGTTATCATATCGACATCTACTAGCTTTGGAAAAGGATTGGTATCGACTTCTATAACCTTGGTTTTGTCTGAGAATTGAAGTAATTTTTTGTTAATTCTTTCTTGGATAATATTTTGAAATACTATACACTTGTTAGTTGAGTGTGTGAAGGAATTATGCCATTTGCAATTATCCTTTGCACGTAGCTCTTCGTGTGTGGGGATTTTGTGTCTTCTAACTAATTTAATATGCTTAGCCTCAAGTAACATGTTGAATATTTGGTCAACTTGGGTTAAGTTGAAAGAGTAAACTTTTGTTGCAGCTTGAGGCCTATTCGAGTCTTATGCCTGGCTATCTTTTCTAGCCAGAGCATCACATGTAAATGGTCTGTTTCCTACAAATTCTTCCAGGTCGACCTCATAATTAGGGTCCTGATAATAGGTCCCGTATGATGAATTAGGACGTTGATTCTCCTCTCAAAGAATGTTCTTATAACGGGTTGCTTTTTTTGATAACTCAAATAAGTCAAAGAAGATTATTCCCTCAAACTTTTTCCTAAGCTCAAAGTTGAGTTCGTCCTGGGCAAGTTTTATAAACTCAACCTCGGGTAATCCACTAAGGCATCTTGCCTTAGCTCTTTTGAATCTCATAATGAATTGCTCCGCCGTTTCTCCTGTCTATTGCCTTAATCTGGCCAAGTTAGCCATTGAGACCCCAATATCCGCTCAAGCAAAGTGGGATTAGAATTTGTCCTCCATTTCTTCCCAGTTCAGTATCAAGTTTGAGGGAAGGTTGGTGTACCAAGTAAAACCTTGTCCTGTTAAGGAATTGGGGAACAACCTTAATTTATAGTATCCTAGATTAGAGAATTCTCCACATTGTGTGGTGAATCGGCTAATGTGTTCCATAGCCATCTTGCTATCTTCTCCAGAAAAAGTACAAAATCAGGTATCTTGTACCCTTTGGGGAATTTACAGTCCTTGTCAATTTACTATGGGTAAGATTTTCTATATGTTGGACCTGCAGCCCGTCGAAGGCCAGGTCCATATAATTCCTCGAGAACCCCTATAACTTGTTCTCAAGGGTTCTGTGCATACCCCTGTGGGGCCGCACCATAGGGCTGCTCTAGGCTTTGGTGGGCCCTTTGGTAATGCGGGGGTTGAGCATGGTATCCGTGCCCATACTAGTGAAGTCTTCCTCGTTCGGGGTAGGATTTTCCCAATAGTTTGGGGGATCATGCCTCCTGTTATGTGGCCGGTTTGCCCCGCCATATCCATACCCATTTGCAGTTTGGCTATGGGGTTGATTCCCTTAGTAGTTGGGTGGGTCTTGCCTTCTATAAGGCAGGGATCCTGGTCCTCAGTGTCCGTGTGGATTGGCATTATACCCAAATCGCTCGTTGCAATAAGGTTGCTGAGTGTTGGGACCGTAATACCTGAGTCAACCATTATATTGGTTGTGTTCTTTATTCTGGGATCCCCATTGCTCTTGTCGAGATGGTCTAATGGGTTCGAATATCAGGTTTTCATTTATTTTGATCCCTTCAAGTTATAGTGGAGCATTTGGCCCTGCATGATAGCCCATAGGGCCTTGATTCCCCTGTCCTAGTTCTCTTGTGGACACACGGACTGATTTCTGCTGGGCTTGCTTAGGGAAAGCCTTGACTCGAGGCTCTTCAGGGTATCCAAGAGGTCTCTCGTGCCCCCCGGGTCTACTCAACGATTCTGGGATGTCTGTTCTGTCAGCCATGCCTCTGTCCCTAGTGCCTAGGTTTTGGCTGGCTCAACGTTTTCTACCAAAGGTTGGAGTATTTTTAGTAAGACATCTCCTAGGATACCTAACATCATTTGGAATTCTTTTTCCATCCTCTCGATGAGATCATCAAATTTTTTTCAATGTTGAGAGAAATCACGTATCTCATCACCATTTGAATTGATGGGTTGTTTGACTCTTCGTGGTGCCATTTATGGCTTCGAATATAGAACAAATACTAAGAAGATTATCCTCCCACTGTGGCCGCCAATTTGTTGGTGGTCAACAAAATTCTTTTATTTTGGAATTGACAGGTGTACAGGTATTTCTAATTTGGATTATCAAAAGGGTTTCAGGTTCAGTAATGCCTATAGACCAAGGACTTTCACAACAGACAATGACACCCAATAAAAAAAATTTACTAAAAATTAAAAGTGCAGAGTACAATGCTGGTTACAGGGATACCTTCGAATGCCAGATTATCTGTTGTCTATCCTCTAGAAATGGGGAAAACCTAGTTGAATCTGATCTTTCGAACAAAGACAAATTATCCGCTACTCTTTCTCCTAGAAGCACCTCGTTGAATCTGGTTTCGTAAACAAGTCAAATTAGCTGATGCCATTCTCTTTGAAAGAGTTTCGTTGAATCTGGTTCTACGAACAAAACAGATTAGCTGAGACCTTTTTCCCGAAAGAGTTTTGTTGAATTTGGGTCTGCAGTGTAGTCGAATCACTTGAGACAAGAGATTCGAGTTGCCACAGGAGTGAACTATCGCTATGCCTAATTTAAAGCTACAACTACTGATAAGATGTATAATTTGTTGATAATGATTGAATTGTATTTTGTATTCATTGTTTTTCTCTCTTTATATAGGTCTGTCTATGATGCTGCAGTTATTCATCCACGTTTGTTATCTAACCGTTTTCAGTTTAAATCGTGGACCATATCACCTACTGATTGGGTCATGCATCCCTTGGTGTGGCATTGGTGGGGCCTTCCTTTACGCTTCATATTCTGCCCAATGTGGCGTGCTTGTGTAACTACTTACTTGGTATCATTTGTCTCCACGTGTCTTCCACATGTTTTATTTTTTTGATCGACGGATTTCAAATATGTGCTAACAAATGGTACTGGCGGAATGTCTCTCCAATTAGATTGTTGGTACCGGCGGAATGTCTCTCCAATTAGACTGAGATGATTCGAACCCGCTATTCGCACATGCCGGACTTGACCAACTAACAAATGCCTTTTTTCTTTGCTGTAACTTATAAAGTATTGATCGATATCTGCATCAATCGTCACTCATTGGGGGCTTGGAAGCTTTGGGCATGGCGACGCCAACCTCTTCTGCCTTTGAGAAGCTTCTGAGCGTGGGCACTAAGATCGTCGCCGTCGGTAGAAACTACGTTGCTCACGCCAAGGAACTTGGCAACGCCGTTCCTAAGGTCTCTCTCTCTCTATCGCATTCGAATTTGGATCTGAAATTGGGTTTTATCCTGTGAAGCGTTAGCTTATCGATCCAATTTTAGGTTTGAAGACTTTAATTTGGAAAACATGCAATTTCGTGATTATGCCAGAAGGAGTTCTCTTAATTTTAGTACAGGCGTAAATCTTCTCACTTAAATGTACGGGTGGCTTGATCGAGGTGGAATGAAGTCCAATTCTACTTTTTTTTCTTGTAAATATATGAAAGGGAGATGAAAAAATATTATATTTCTAGGGAAAAAGCTTGTTGTTACCTCTGTTTGCAAGATCCGAACATAGTTCTTGTGTGTTGAAATTCTGCTATCGCTCATACAGAATTTCATTGTTTCAGGAGCCAGTATTGTTCTTGAAGCCCACCTCGTCTTATCTTCCAAATGGAGGAACTATAGAAATTCCGCACCCTTTGGAGTCCCTTCATTATGAAGTGGAGCTAGCAGTTGTCATTGGGAAGAAAGCCCGCGATGTTTCTGAAGCAGCTGCAATGGATTATGTTGGAGGTATCTTCAACATTGAGACACATTTAATCTAGTTTGTTGTGTCTACCAAATATTTCATAAACAAGTTTTTACATGTTCAATGGTAATTCCATTCAAGATAAATGAGACTTGGCAGAGTAAGTATTGTAACCTTTCTATTGCATGCAATGAGGAGTTATCCATAAACATCTTCATTCATTCTCCCAAAGGGATTGAAAAAATTAATGTCACTACAAATGTGATGGGTAGCGCCAGTCGATCTACTCAGCTTATTCTCCAACCACATTGGCTCTTGTTACCATGGTCACATGTTTTTCATTCCCAGTACTCTGCTTTTCGTCTCTCCTATTTGCCTTGCCGTACTTCCTGTGACGACTAGCTCTTGCCATATGACAAAACAGTTATACTTTCTCTTTTCTTTTTTAAAAGGCTTCTTCTCGCCTTTCATGTGCTTCTTGAATCATCTCTTTTTTGTGAGAGAATCGTTTATTGAAAATTTCTTCCTCTACATGAGCCTTCTCAATCAGCTCAAGTTTCTTTCATCTTTTTGTCAAAAGTTCTTTAACTTGAAGGTAATGTATAAGAATGTCCAAGGACGGAGTAAATTTTGAGATGAACATATTCACTTGAAAATTTGGATTTATCAACATCGTATCAGAATTCAGAGGTGATTGTATCAACAATCTTTTGAACCTCCTTGGCTTGCTCAAGGACGGACTTCCCACTGATCATCTTGAACTCATCGTAGTTCTGAATGTGGAATTTCTTGTCCTAACTTCTTTGCCCGTGGAAATAGTTCTTATGGCTTTACAGAGTTCCCTTGTGGTTTTCTTTTTCTTGGAAAACTAACTGAACAGACTATTAGATGGAAAACTAACTGAACAGACTATTAGATAGTGATTCCATAATATGATGACGGCATTGTAGTAATCATCTACCTAATCCTTTACTGCATAGGTGGCGGCCTTGGTTTGGTTTTCAGTTGCTTCGGCCTTAGAGTGAATTACAAGCATTTAATCGATCAATACATGCATGACCTGTAAATGCCTTAGCAGGTATTCCATATTTTCTTCCTATCTTGAGTAGTTCTCACCATTGAACTGGGTTGATTCAAATTGGGTTAAACCGGGATGGCCCATGGAAGTAGACATACCTTCAAATTGTTGATTTTAAAAAAAGAAAAGAAAATTACACTATGTAATTTGGAGAAAACGATGTTGAGTTTCAGAAATTTCAAAGTTTAGAAATGAGTTTGGTGTAAGAAATTCAGGATCTTAGAATCATTGATCTCAAAAATCGCAGATCTTAAAAATCCTTAATCTCAGAAATCACTGATTTCAGAAATTAGAGATTTCAAAAATAGCGGACCTTGGAAATTCTAGATCTCAAAAATAAGATTGTTCTAAAAAATTCAAGATTTAAAGAATGATGCTATTCTTAGAAACTCGAGATCTCAGAAATAAAATTGTTATTGTTCTCAAAAGTTCGAGATCTTGAAAATGATGATTTAGTTCATCTTGTTTAAACCAGTTCCGCAAAGTCTAGAAGGTATTGTTATCACGCTTCTTGAAGGTAATCGAGACATTCCAAATTGTGCAAGATTGTGGCCAAGTTAACTCTAGAATACAATATAGCTCAGATAAAACTCCTCTCTCTATGGGTTCGTACTACCTAGCAGAGACAAAAGAACCTCACAAATATTCATACCTAAGTAGGACAGTCTCTTGAGAAAACTTATTTTAATGTTAATTTGTTCAATACTAAGTTCTATAGGAATCTGACCGCCTCTCGTTTCTTCCAAGTTTATCTTTAAGATAAAAAAAAGCTACTCAAAGATCCAAGTAATTTTTTTACAAAGAGAATACATCGTTTTTGTGACATTCGATAACCCAATTTGTTTTTTCCCTCATGGAGTAAAAAAACCAATTCAAGAATCGTAGTGGATGTATATTGACAACCCACTATCCAACATACCAATGAGAGATAGAGAAGATGGAGAGGAAGATGATCATTAATGATTGTCACTTCTTCCAGTTAAGTTGTAGAAGAACTTAATGTTTTTTTCTTAGTTTTCTCAAATCAATTACTTCAACTATTTTCTTTGTGTCTCATCCACACTTTTCTCATGTAGCTCCTATTTTATATAGTGAGAGACATATATGGTCTTTAGGGAGCTGCCTTGTCAGTTCTTTCTCACATCACATCGGTTATTTTGTAGGAGGAGAAAAAATAATTGTTTTCAATGGACAACTTTTGCAATGGTTGATGTGATATGTCATAATTTTAGACTGCAACTCACTGTTGGAGTTCTGTAGCTAGCTTGTGTTGCAATGCAAAAGCAAGATCTTATAGTATGGTGGGTAGGTGGTTTGTAGATCATTTTTGTTTTTATTTTGAAAGATAATTCATTAAATTTCAAAAAGGAGACAACAAAAATAGGAATGGACAACAAGGAGCACTGAGAAGGTGCATAAAATGAAAAACAACACCGAAGAAAAGAAGAAAGACTGCAACAGACACACCCAAGTAGGCACACAAGAGCCAAACTAAGAAGAAACACTCCAAAACAAGTCCCAAAGAAGAGAGTTAGTTGCGGTCCAAAATTATGACATGTCACATCAACCGCTACAAAAGTAGATCATTGAAAACACCTTTTCCCCATCTAGAAAATGACTGATGAGAGAGAATTAACGTGATAGCTCCTTAAAGATCATATGCCTCTCATTATATAAGAGAAAAGAAATATGTGAGAATAGAGTGGATGAGATATAAAGAAAAAAATTGAAGTGATTGATTTAATAAAGTAACGAGATGAGCATTATAGTTCTTTTGCAACTCAACTAGATTAGGTGATAACCATTAATGACCATTTTTTTTTCTTTAGTACATTGATTTAGTGGGTCTACCTACATTCACTACAATTCTTGAAGCGGTTTTCTCATTCCTTAAGGGAGAAAACAACTTGGGTTCTTGAATCTCATCCTCAAAATGGGTATATTCAGTTTGCGAGAAACACTTGGATCTTTTATTGACTTTTCCTTGTCTTGAAGATAAACTTGGAGGAAACAAGATGTCACCATGTTTCTATAAACTTAATGTTAAACAAATTAACATTAAAACAAGTTTTTTTAACACACTATCCTACTTAGGCATGAGTAGTTTTGAGGTTCATTCATCTTTACTGGGTAGTGCAAACCCATAGAGAGACAAGAAGTTTTGTCTGAACTAGATTCTATCCTAGAGTTAGCTTGGTCACAATCCCTTACACAATCAGGGAGGCCTCAACTACAAGAAGTGTGATAACAATTGAATTTATGAGTTTAGCCCCATTTTTGAGATCTCAAATTTCTAAGAACAATCTCATTTATGAGATCTGCAATTCTGAGATTTGAAAAATTTTCCACCAACCTCATTTATGAGATTTGGAATTTCTAACACAAACCTCATTTTTGAGATTTGGATTTCTGAAACTGAACTCCATTTTCTGTAGGTTACAAATTGTTATTTTCTTCTTCCCCAAAATCAGCTTGTAAGCCCTCGAGTTTTGTAGAAAATTTAATGGAATTGATTATCTTTCTACATGTGCTTAGAATTCCAATGTGATTCTTAGGGCCGAATTGTCTATTGAAGTGCTGATGCTTTAATAACTTGAAAATTGATATAAGTTTGGTGACTTGCCTACTCAATTGCCTGTGAATTGTTTCCCTTGTTCAATAGCAGAGGTAGATAAATCATGAAGTAAATGGGGGATTTGAAGATAAAATGTGAATATCTTCACAAGATGACCAATTCTGTTTGGGTGCTAAATGTTAATGTAGTCCTCCAATCAACATTTAATGACTTCGGAAGTTGGATAGATGTTTTTTCTTGGCTTCTGTTTCACTTATTATTAGTTCTGCACAAGGTACCTTTGAAAGGTTTAATGATTCTTCCAGAGTTTTCTCTTAAATTAAATTGCATGCTACTAATTTCGTTCATCATTGTTTATTACTATGGTATTATACTGCAGCATTTTGAGCTTTTGTTCATCGTGACAGACTGTTGATGTAGTATCAAAGGGAAACACCCCAAAGATATCAATCCAACCCACTTATGTAAGCCAGAGTGAACACAAGAAGGATAATGAGGCTATGTTAAACACTCACCACAGTGGGTAATAAAAGGTT
>JAOXJP010213271.1:0-11839 GCA_025762735.1 Platanus orientalis
AAATGCTTTATTGAGGACAAGGAAGATTATGAGAAAATGACCCTAACCTTACTACATTTTGAGCTCGGAAGAACTTTTGAGGGCATTTCCCGTGCCAAATACAGACAAAACGCGCTTTTTTCGGGTTTGGGTAGAAATGACTGTTTGGACCCTGGATTTTCTACAAATTAACATGAATCTGATAGTTTTGTGGCCTTGAATTTACAGTGGTATGGCCACTGACTATCTGAATTTCTGATTTTCGGTGTGCTTCCGGGAATCGTTCGAGCACCTGATTTTTTAACTTTATTTTTTATGCTTTTTGGAGTTTTTGAGGGAATCTTGGCAGATAGATTTTACGAAAGCCCTAGCTCCTTAGACAGCTTTTCGAAGGCCTCGCAATTTTGAAGAAATGGACACCGACCGATCCTGATTCTGATGCCTGGAGCGCAATCTGACTCTAAAAGAGTGAAAAGTGGAAAAAAAGCTTTTCGACCTTTTACTGAAGATTCGAGAGTTTACGGAGGTTCGAGACTTTGAACTTCATATCTCAGACCTGGAGATTTGAAGCTAAGACCGAGGCCGAAGTATGGCCATTAACTTTTTTGGATTTGAAGATCGGATGAATCTCCAAAGGTTTTACAAGGTTTATTTCTTAGTCAGGGTTATCATAGATTGAGAGATTGACTATTGCCGTTCTTAAGCAGTGTCTGATCTGTAATGAGTCTTTTGAAGAAGAGAGACTCAAGGGTGCATAGGTTCTGAAATTACACCATTTGGACCACATGAGAGGCTCTAGGGGTCCTTTGAGGGTCCAAGGGTCATTTTTTAAGTAGAAAGGGTAAAATAATATGTTTTCACCTGAGGGTCGAAAAAAGTGAAAATATGAATTATTTACCTGTGATGCTTCATGACAAGAAGACTTATGTAGGCTGAGAAATTCAATGATCTAGATGATAGATAGTGAGTATTGAGCTTTTGAAGGCAGAATGGTAAAATGATAATTTTTTCAATTATGATGCTTTACTGGAGAAAAGCTTACAGGAGGTGGAAAACTTACCCATGACTTGAATAGGATCTAAAACGTGGACCCTCAAAGTCCCAATGGTGTTTTTGAGTAAAATTAGGGTTTGTCTTGAAATGATGCTTTTTGGGCCGTAATAAAGTTCTCTGAATCATGTGACTAGAACATCTGGAAAAACTTTTTTGGGAATGTCTAACCTCCTAGAGTCCAGGTTTGCTTTTCCTAAGCCAAGGGTGTTTAGAATCTTGATACCTAAATGTTGTTAGGCTGTCCTTATGCTTTCACATGACCCAAGTCAAAATTTGGGTGCTAACACTCATCATCTGTCATTCACTCAATTTCTTTAGAAAAGGCAGAAAACAGAATTATTTTAGTATCCAATTTTCAAATTCCAGAAGAAAATGCCCGTCCTCTTGGCCAGGTAATGGCAGCATCCTTCACCATTACAGCTTCAAACCCATGGAAAGACAGTCCTATATTGAGAGATCACAAGTTCAACAACGTGGTATTTGCCAGCAGCCCCAACTGGAGTCCAGCCCAACAGAAAGATGAAAAAAAGAAATCAAAATTCCAGCGGATTCGTGGACCTTATTGCCCTTTGCAGAAATCAGATAATTGAAACCAACCAGCAACCATTAAAGTTCATCCACCATCTACTAGAAGAAACATAAAACTTCTTAACAGACTGCTTTAATAGATTTATAAGTAATCAAACTCCCTTCAAATTCATCACAACTTCTCAACAGACCAGCTTTGATAGATAGATTAGTAATATCACTCACTCGAAAATCATCATAGTCTCTTCCACAGAGAGAATAATATACATATAGTTAAAAATATGAGAGAGATCATCACATCAATCACCTTTCAAGTCTCAAATACCTATTGTTCCAACACATAAAGTTTCCCTTGACCTCAAATTCAAACCACGTAATATTACTTCACTGCAACCATCCCAATGGCAGGTAGGTAGATGCAAACTCATGAAGAAACAACCAAAAATATTGTGAAAAATGCAGCGCAATACCAAAGTGACTAAAGACCCTGATCAATGAGATAATCGCCAAGCCTCTCAACAATCATGTTACACTGGCCAGGAGTCAGTGGCTCCTCATAGATGCCAATGATCAAGGCCAGACTGGTTTTCTTGATTGTAACACCACCAGAGCCCTGCATTCAAAGTTAAAAGGTCAACAAGAAACCTTTGAACCAAAAACCCCAGATTCATCACTAGCAGGAAACCCAAAAATGTTATGGAGCTATTTGTTCTTTTATGTTAAAACAAAAAATGACAAAAAGACTCATCATTAACAGTGAACCTGAAGAATTATAAAAAGTTATATATTCTTTTTTAAAGATGTGAAATCACAAGAAAAAAAAACATTAATAAATTCCTTTTCCTTAAAAAAGAAAAATATGCAGAACAATTGCGGGGAGGGGTTAAAAATTACTTTAAAAAAAAAATTAAGCATTACCTGTTCTAAAACACCATGTTGATTTTGTTGTAATTTCATTTCTAGCCATTTATGGCAGAACTAAATTTACATTTAACACATTCTGATCCTTCTCAACACATTTTATAAGAAATATATGGCCAAAAAAAGAACATAATATCTCCAACTATAAACATGTTAATTTTGTTAGCATTAAATAAAATATATTGCAACACACATCTTTCTTTCTTTCCATTTTCTTCTTTCCTTTTCCTGAGGCCTTAACAAGTTCAACTCAACTATCATACAAATTGACACCCATTTTGTTGCAATTCAATTGAACTATCAGATTCTGCATATTAAAATATAAAATATCAATCAAGTGCATAACATGTCCTAAAGGACTTGAAAAATAGGATGTTTATTTCCAAATCTCTCTATGGAAAGATGGTGGACTCTAGGGCCATCCCGGTTCCCCACAAAGGCATCTGGATCCTAGATATTCCCTCAAAAGTCTCTTTTTTCTATGGAATGCATATCTGGATAAAATTCTTATTCTCAATCACCTAAAGAGCAGATGATGAAACTTGGCAAATAGATGTGGCCTGTGCATGAGGGAGGAGGAAATGGTAAGTCATCTTTTTATTCACTGTCTTATGGCTTATTAGGTATGGGGTTTCTTTCTTTCTCATCTTCAAATTTCATGAATCTTTCCGGACCATTTTAGGGACTTGAAGTTGAGGTGGGGTACCATTGATCTAATGGGTCATCACAGTGTCATTTGGCATGCTTTGTAGGGGGTAATTTGTTAGGGCTTGTGAAATGAAGAGAACTGTAAGATTTTTTTTAGGACAAGCATAAGACTCGAGAAGCTTGTGCTTTTTAATTATAAGCTTCTCTTTGAGTGGGCCTCTATTGGGACAAATTTTGATGAGATTGAGTGGTATTCTTCTTGGAGTGAGGATAGTTAGTGTGTTGGGTTGTTGTTTTTCTTTTTTCCGTATCACCTTCCCAGTGATGTTTGTTTGTTTTCCTTTTTCTTCTCAATAAAATTCCCCTTCTCTCTCTCTCTCTCGCACAAAAAAAAGAAAAGAGGATGTTTTTCCTATCCCAGCTCTGTACATGACACTCATAGATGCAAATGCCAGTCTGATTTTGTCTTCTTATAAACATGGTACTGTTAAAATCTTACAGCGGTTATAATGGGTCTTGAAAAAATTGCTAGAATTTAAAATATTTTTGCAGTGCAGTACCTAGACTAGACATGGCATGCCCGTTAAATGGTCTGTTCCACTCTTAGATTAAGGTCATGTCTAATGGGAAAGCTAACAGTTGAAAAGGTAAACTAAATAATCATTCAGCCTGGAGCCTTAAGACTGCAGATGTGACCTCATGGTCATAGGTCCAATCCATAGAGCTCTTACAGTGCCATCGCGTCTGACCTTTGCAGTGTGTATAACGATCCTAACCATGGATCAGTAAACAAAAGCATGGTTAAAGGGGCCAACAAACAATGGGACAAATCAAATGGCACAAATTTTAGGCTGTGGATAATGAAATGGTTCGTTTACCATTTGGATGGTCAGGGCTAATGACCATGCACCCGGCATCTGCATCATCAGTAGAGCTCTTCACTTGACAGTCAAAGAAACGAAGGCTCTGAAACAGACTGTTTGGATGTCTTGAATGTTGCAAACTTCAAGTCTAAAGCTGTTACCAACACAAAAGATGGCCTAAATTAACGACCATGTGTCTGCCACCCACATCACTTGTAGAGCCTTTCATTTGACCACACAAAGTGAAACGTCTACATGAACTATTAGGAAGGCTACAAATATATGTTTTGGGCTATGATCAATCTAATATATATCCTTCTATTTGAAAGCATGAGATTGGTAGTTGTCAGCTGTGTGAACAGGGAAGATGGAATGTGCAAGTTAGTGAATCTAAATCATAAAGCATCAATATCCATTACCGCTGACAATATCTATCTATCAGACATACCTATGTGTGCTTGTATTTGTACTAAATAAAGGAGTCATTTGATCAGACCAGGTATAAGAAATCACCTTCTTCCCTCGAATGACAGCCCCTGGTTCACCTTGAATCACCATATATTTTGTGCCACCAAGGTATAAGCCAGTTGGAGCAAGGGATCCAGGTTCGGCAAAGTCATTCATAATGCCAGTTATTTCTTCAGGCTTAAACTACAACACCACAAAAGCAATGAATGAAGATTCATCAGCAAAGAAAAAGAACAGTTGCATACAATTCAATGCAATGTATTAATTGCAATTCTAATCTTGAGTGAGGTAAAAACACAGACTGTTTAAAATTCCATTGAGAAATATTCCCATGGACTGATCCATTCTTTCATTACCAGAGCCACAGGCACACAACTAAAAGAAAATAAAAACCAAGGAGATTACCATGTTAGACACAAATCCAAACTAAATTTATGCCACTCAGATCCAAACAAACAAAAAACAAGTACCTTGTTATGTTGTGATCAAATCAGAAATCCAAACCTTAGTAAGATTGCTATATTTTAAAGAGAAGTAAATGAACTAAAAATGTCAGAAGATCGAAGAACAAAGAAAAAAAGGTCAAGCAAGAAACATTAAACATTTTATGAGCTTTAAGACACACTGTTCTCTTTAGGCAATAAAATTTTGCTTAAAATTGAGTCATCCAAGTCCCATAAGTTCTGAAAAAAATTACTAAAAGATCCCCCTATAAAAGAGAGCAACCCCATCCATATATAAGAAGAAAGCTGAGAGATCTAATCACGACACACTCTCGAGTCAGTGAAACCTATAATGCATTGTATCAAGGTCATTACCAATGGTCAGAGGATCAATGGACCAACAACTTTGATAGCAGCAACATCAGCGACAACCACAGTGACAAAATGAACAATAGAAATAACAACTGTATAAGCATAAAAAGATTTGGACAAATACAGATAAACTATTTTCACAGTAATCACTGTGATCCGTATAATAGAATGAGTCCATTAACTAATCCAAATACAGAACATGCTGACGATATCAATCTAACTGATAGAAGTTTAAAATTTAAATAAGAAAAAAATTACAGACAAATATTGAGACTTATCAGAACAGTTCAAACCCAAGCCCCAATCCAAACTATATCAAATGGGTAAAAAAATCACATCTAATGATGCACAATTGAGAAGCCACGAAATCAATCCAGGCCCATAAGAGAGATACGAAAATTATCACAGAAACAATTCAGATCAAAACACCACAAATTCAAACTCAACACAAACAAATCTAATTAAAAAAATAAAAAAACAATAAATGTGTATCTAAAGATCTCACTTTAGATAAAAAAAAAACAAACAAACCCATCATGCGTAACACTCTGATCTACATCTTCCACCCATAATCTACGAAACCCATCCATAATCAACCATACCCATCAGTTAAAATAGAGAAAAAAATCCATTTTTTCGGATCTAAATCAGAAAAGAAACAGGAATCAAAGAAACTAAACCTGAGGGAAGGACGCGCTCTGAGCCCAAACGCTGCCGTCATGGCCAATGATCGCCGCATGGGAGAGATGATTGCCTTCGACGTCGCACATAAGATGATCATCAACATAAGTTTGCCACGACATCTTTGCTGGGTTTATGAAACGATTGTTTGATCTTTATCTGTGTTTTCTCTTCTGAGCGTTCTTGTCTGCGGAAAGAAGGGGCTTTGTCTCTGTTCTCCGCGAGCGAGTAAACGAAAGCCGAGAATATAGTAATTATTGATAGCGTAGGAACACCGAAAATGGGAAACAGCCAATAAATAAAGGTGTGCCTGAAATTGTTTTTGGCCTCTCCCTCGTCAAACTGCATATTTAACCCGATTACATAAGTGCCCCTCGCGTCCGCTTCTCTGTAAATTTCTCTTTATCACCCTCACGCTTCATAGAATTACAGTCGTGCCTTCCACGGTTCCACCTGCAAAATAATCCACCCGGCCTTGATTTTGAAATTTTGAATCATCTCCGGTCTACATGGATAGGTACCACTTCATTACTAATCAGTGCACGACATGTGGCCTGACAAAGGGTGTTTGATTAAATACTCATGGTCAAGCTTAACTGCAACTACAAATCAACCACCAAACCAAAATAATAAATAGATTAGAAAATAAAAGAAAATACAAAAACATGAATGAAACCTAAATGAAACATCTAACTATTAAGGTTATCAATTGGGCTAGATTATGGGCTCAAAATCAACCCAAATTATGGGAAAAGTTTTAAGTTGGGGCAGCTTGAACTCAACCCAAACCCTGTTGTTTTACAATTGACCAAGTTCAAGCTTACTATCTCTGGCCTAGTTCAGGCTTGAGCTAAGTTCAGGTCAAGGTAAATTAGTTCAAGTTAACTTCGGTTCGGTTCAGTGTGACCGATAGACAGCCCTATTAACTAATCCTCATTTTCTTCTTGACAACAATGGATTAGGCTCATTAGGGTTTTCTTTTCTTCTTCATGATGGCAATGAGTTAGGGGTTTTAGTTTTATCTTTTCACCCTTTTCCTCCCTCTTTATAATAGATAAGTTTCAAGCAAAATTCAAAAAACCAAAAATGATAAACCTAAATGCAACAAGTTAGGGTTTTCACTTTTCCCTTCTCTCTTTTTGTTTTTTTTTTTCCTCTTTGTTGAAAAACTTGGTGATGCAACACAATAGAGATGATACCAAAGATGATGTAAAATGATGACTAAGAATATCAATAAAATTCAAAGTGATGTAACAAAAACAAGAAAAGATAAATATCTTATTTTAAGCTTTTTCAAACCTAAAACAAAGGATCTTGGCCTCTACCAAACTTAAATAAATCAAAGAAATCCACCTTTGAGAAAAATCACACTTGGTTTTTAGACTTTACAAAGGAATAATACACTAGTCAAGAGTTAGAAAGTCAGAAAATTCTTTATTCATCAATTTTTTTCATTCTTTGTAAAATTATGGGGAGTAGTTACCTTTAAATAGTCTTAAAATCTTAAACAATTAAAAACTTGCTAAAATAAGATTTTAAAAAAAAATTCTAAACTTGTTAACTTAGCTTTCTAAAATATAAAACTAAAAAACTTATTTTTTTAAAATTAAAACAACTAAAACTTAAAACTTAAAACTTTATTTAAAAAAATTTATTTATGTTTTTATTGACACCCATTTAGTAATTTGGTCACAACTTTCTAAAATCACATTGGATTTATACAATCTTAGTCTAATTAGAAAGTTAACTAAATAACCTATTTAATTACACCAAAATGAAGTTAAAATGACAAATTTTGACCTTTGAAAAAGTTAAGTAAAAATAAAAAATGAGATGACTAAAAAAACACACAACCAACATCTTGACATTATTGACCTTATTACATGAACACATAAAATAAACATTACCCCCTATAAAACCTTTATTAAATCATATAACATTGCATCTTTCATAAATTGCTCCATGCATGGACTCTACCAAGGCCAAGTATGGGTCCCACCTTACTCCCATGTCCTCATCACTTGGTTTTGTAACTCTTGTGCAAAATGCAAGAGTAAAAAAATGGATTGAACCTAGATACCCTTACACCCTTGATAGTAATAATGTGATACGTATATAATTTAGTTGAATGAATCAATGTAGGTCCATATTTAGTTCGTTTATAATTAGATATTTTTTTTCTAAACAAATGAGTGTCTAATCAAATAGGATGCACATGGGTTTATATTTGCTCTAAGCGGATATGAATACAAATAACACCCCTATTTAACCTGAGTACATAAGTGCTCTTCATGTCCGCACCTCTTTAAATTAATTTTATCACCCTCGTCCTCTGAAGAATTATAAAAATGCCTTTCACTTGCAAAATACTCAGTCTTGCTTCCTTAGTAGTGGAAGGTTTTTCCATAAAGACTAATTAGGGCTCCTGGTTAAAAAGGTTAAGCAAATTTAAGGGATGCCATCAGTAGCCTTATTTAGGATGAGTTCATATTGTATTTTTCCCACATGTGTATTGGAAGGTGTATGAAGATTATTCCACCATTATTCAGTCTTACATCCTATGTAAGAAAAGTTACCATATAAAACTTATTTACATGAAATCATAATCAGATTATATGTTTGTGTCTTGTTTTTAAATTGGAGAGTAGTTCAACATATGAGATTTGAAATATTTCTAGATAGAAGTTGTATCAAATTAGAGTTTGACTTTATGCAGAAGTTAGTACATATTTTGCACATAAAGAACTTGTTGTGTTTTATTAATAAGTTACAAAAAATTCTCAACAACTTATTTAGCTTCCAAGAAGGTAATAAATGTAGGGAAATTAATTGGGATTTTTCATTTGGATGGGTTTTGTGGTAAGGGTATAAAAGTATTACAGAAATGGGCTTGATTAATCGTATGGGTTTGAGGTTTTATATGTAAAGTAATTTTTGTTTTCTCATCACATTGTTGTAGGTAGTTTTACCAAATAATGTAAATTGTTGTGTTTCTATTCTTCTTTGTTCTAGATTAGTTTTCCCTAGTTTTATCATGTTGCTTGTTACTGGTGTGAGGCTGAATCCCACCAACGTAGTTCATAGTTGTTTTCCTCTGTGTCACAAATGTTTCACATAAAAGTTGCTCTAAATTAGCCTCGACGACCGTGTATTTGCTATCTTAAATTTGATCATGTGGCAGGAGTAATTTAATTGCATTTTTCTTATCATCAAAATTATTGTCATATATGATCACATAGTATATTCTTACATACTAAGATGCTAGGCTAGCCTTGGTACAATACATTTACATGTTAGCTTAAATATAATTGGTGATTGTTGTGCCAATGTGACACAATTAAATCCCTTTCTTCTACCCCAAGTTCTATTCAAGCTAAGAAACCAAAGAAATTGGATTGCTTATGTATTGATCAGGCGATTTAAAAAGGGTTGGGGCTAAGTTCCTTTGAATGAATTCTTTCCTCTCTTTCAGAAACTCTCAACAAATGGTATGGAAAATAAGTGGCTAGACTTAACAATTGTCAACCATGACTTGATTAATTTCACTTAACACTTAAGGCTGTGTTTGGCAACCACGTGTAATATAATCATTTCATTGAGTTTTCTAAGGCTTTTGTAGTCACAATGGAATGGTTTGTAATGGACTCATTTAGATTTGCACCGATTTGTGCTTGATAACATTAGTCATTTCATTTTATACAAAAACTTAAGATGACTTCATTTCTAATTATATTTAACAAATTAGTAAAAATTTGAATGAGTTCATTACAAATCATCTACAAAGGATTTTCTCTTGCCGGCCTATGACTTGTTAAGGTCCTGTCTAATAGCAGAAGATGATTGGTAGGAAAAAGTGAATTGCATTTTTCAAAAATTGTAATTCACATTTTCCCTCCAATAATGTACTGCCACCTGTTAGAGAGGACCTTAGCAGGTCATAAGTAGCAGGAGAGGATCCGATCTACAAACCATCACCTCATGGCTACAAATGCCTTGAGAAACTCAAATTAAATGGTTACATTACAAGTGGCTGCCAAACGGGCTATAAATCAATGAGGAAATCAAACTAAATCATTGAAATTTAGATCTCACAAAGTCTCTAGTCTTTGGACAGCCCATTACTTTCCTCCTAATTCAATAATCAACATGCTTCCGAACATCAAACACAATAAAACAGCTGTTGTGAACTGAGCAAAGTAAACAAAACTTTAATGGAATGGGAGACAAAACAAAAGAAAGAAAGATAACTGAAACAAGTTATTATGGGATGTTGAATGTGTTTGGATGTTCTCTTGTGGTTTCTTCAATGCATCTCCCTTTCTCATAGCATGATTACCTTAATTCAAATATTCCTCAATTTTTCTTATCATGTTTAGCTTCTTAGCCATCCTTTGCTTCAAGGTTTCTTTCTCCCTGATCCAACAATTATCATTTTCATCCTTCTAGTTCGTCTATGATATGATCTTTATCTTAACGGTCTTTCAAGCTTATACCTCCACATCAAGGCGCTACTACATGTGTTTTTTTTTTTATTTTCGTCTTGTGCTGGTGTCTGAATTCAACCTGGTGTGCAACCCAAATGATCCGATATTTGTCCTGATTCAAGATCTGATCCAAACTGTTTTGGTTTTGAGGCATGATTGGGATTACGGTTTGGAGCCGATATAATGATCCTGTTCATAGGATTTTGGGTGGAACTTTATACTTTGTAATTTCATTATAGCGGAAGCTTTTTGATTGTCTTCACTTGTAAGCATAGAGTATAGTGCCGAACCTTAAATATTCTTGTGTGTCATGATAGTTATTGATTTTCTCCCCCTTTCTTTTTTATTTGTTTGTAGAACGGCTTCAGTTCCTCTAAAGAAAATATTTGAGAGATGGAGGAGTTTTTGGTTATTTCACATTGAAAGTAAGGGCAAACACATGATGGGCAATTTGATTTTCCATGTCTACCCCCTTGTGCAAATAATTCAAATTCCCCGACTTTTAAAGCTACGGGATAATTTCATTTTTTAAAATTTCTTTACCTTTCAAAATGACCCAACTTTTTAGATTCGATGCCGTGGCTTTCTGGTGGCTTACATCTTTTGACCGGATGTTCCCAATGGATATGTGCGAGCGTCGCATGAGCCCGGCTTTTGTGCATATAATTCATGTACAATGCATGTACACAGACCAGGGGACAGAGACATCAGTGCCAAATAGTGATTTACACTTTTTGGGAGTGTGCTTATCACTTTTCGGTACATATGCATTATGCGTGGATTTTGCATGCACAAAAGCCTGAGTACGGCTTGTGTTACTTCAGGGCCACCGAAATGAGAATTTCCATTTGGGTCACATTGTAGTCTGTATACTGTAACCTATCATTTATCCTCCTTATGTCAAAACCATTGAATTGAAACTTTTTCTTGTTAAAAATTAAATTGAGATTCTACAGTTTGGATTATAAAATCATAGGGGTAACAGGTTTTTAATTATTATTTATTTTTATGCCTCACTCGGGACCACTGTACACCAATAGCCGTTCATATGGAATAAAATGCATATACCACATTCAAAAAATGCATCACCCACCTATTTTATTCCATATGACGTCCCTGATGTCCTGAACACCATCCTTTCTGCGACTAAAACCGCAACATAGTACATGAAATTTGAGAGGTAATTTCTATGGCATACTGCACAAACCAATGTTTAAAATCTCGGATTGAGCTTGTGATTTGAAAGTCTTCTGATCCGATTTATCCATTAATTACTAGCTGGTCAATAAAAAAATATATTAAATTTTAAAATAAGGTTAAATAGAGAAAGATAAGAAAAGTTTTTTTTTTTTTAATATTTGTACAATTTCTCTTACCTATATATATATATATATATATA
>JAOXJP010213282.1:0-11839 GCA_025762735.1 Platanus orientalis
GTGATTGGATTCTTGATTCGGGTTGTACCTACCACATTTGTCCCAACAAAGAATGGTTTACCACTTATCAATCAATAAATGGTGGTAAGGTTCTAATGAGAAATAATGCAATATGTAAGGTAGTTGGGATATGTATAATTCGAATTAAGATGTATGATGGTATTGTGAGATCTTTGACTGATGTTAGGCATGCTCCAAAACTAAGAAAAAGTTTGATTTCCTTGGGGACGCTTGACTCAAATGGCTGTACTTATAAAGTTGAAGGTAAAGTTTTGAAGGTCTTGAAGAGAGTTATTTAAGTGACTCCAAATTTGCCTTTTTCGAATCGAATCCGAATCTGATTCCTAGGATTTCGGATAAAAAATCGCATCAATGACAACCCTACCAAAAGTGAATGGGGCCCACCCCCTTGTGTCTTGCTTCATAGGGCGTCACACAAGGGGGTGTCACAGAGGATATCATGCCCTCGGATTTATAAGGTGGATACATCAGCAAACATGATTTACACTTTTTTGGACTCGTATCCTCTGTGCCACCTTGTGGTGAGCCCTAGACACAAAAGGGGGTGAGGCCCTACAAAAATTGTATGGTCCCAACCTTTTGTGTCTAGGCTCACCACAAGGCAACGTAGAGGATATGGCTCCGTGGGTGACAGTGTTTAAAAATGCCTTGGATAAATAAAGTGGACACATCAGCAAAGCTAATGTTTTCGGGGTACTTTTTATTTTTTGGAGCTGATGTGTTTGCCCCTGATATAGGGCCATACCAAATCTTAAGGAAGCAATAGAAGACAATGAGATGCCAATGCCTTCGTGCCCAACCAGATTTGGCAGGATTGACTAATGTCACTCTAAGGTAGGATTGATACAAGGGGATTGAATGATTTACACTTTTGGCACTGATGTGTTGGCCCTTATGTCAGTCCTACCAAATCCTTAGGGGTGGCTGGGGTATCAGTCTTCCTTAGGGAAGACCAAGTCTAGAGGATTTGGTAGGACTAACTAAAGTCATCCTAAGGTAAGACTAACACAAGGGCTGACACATCAGTGTCAAAGAAGCAAAAGGCTTCCCCAAAAGTGCAAGTCACTTTTTCGATGATGATGTATTGGACCCTATGTCAGTTTTATCTTAAGTTGACTTTATTTAGTCCTATCAAATCTTGACTGAAGACCAAAGGTCATATGCTTAGAGAGGGGGCAAGTGTGGTAAAAAGGCAAAAAGGAACTTCTTCCGTTAGATTATGACATGTAAAGGTCTGTCTAATAGGTGACATAATATATTTGGTGGAAAAAAGTAAAAATCAATTTTCAAATATTGTAATTCACTTTTTCCCTACAATGGTGTATTGCCACTTGTTAGGCAAGACCTTAATAAGTCATAAATGGCAGGAGAGAATCCGTCCTTGGTAAAAGGGGGTGAGGGATTTGGGATGATATCCTTTGCGGCATGAAGATTTACACCGGGGTTGGAGCCACCATTCATGGGGTGCCACGTAAATCTTCACATCCCAGAGGATATCAACCCTGGGGATTTAGGGTGAGTGTGCAATGATAAAGTGATGATATAAGCCCACATGGCATGACAAAAAAGGCATGAAATCATCTACGCCACTCCCCCTGATGGGACACTCAGATTTGATTCCCCCCCCCCTCCTTCTCCCCTCCTAAGTGTCCCATAGGGGGGTGGCGTAGATGATTTCAGCCCAAAAAATAAACAATGAGACAATACTGTAATTTTAGGGAATTGTTTTTTTTTGTTTTTTTGTTTTTTGTTTTTTAAGCTTCCCACAACCATTAAAGGACATTATGAAGATAAAAAAAAAGCCAAATGGGAGGTTAAAGAGCCGATTTCCTTGAAACCTCAATCCAAGTTACTTGAGTAAACTCAGACCCTGGGGACCAGCTTTAGGAGCTCATCAACGAGGGACTCAACCGATTTGAGTAGCTCAGCCAAGTTTCCCGGTTAACATTGCTCTTGCGAGGTTGGAATTGCTTTCTTATTTTCTTTCTGGGCCCATAAACAACAAAAAGAAGAAGCATCAAAGAGCAACCAAAATCAGAATTGTCGGATTCTGATCAATCAAGGGGGTCAACCCTGCGAGATTTCATAGTTAGCATTGGATTGGAAGCAACCTAACTCTTACAACCCGTATCGGCCTGATTACCTTTTGACACCAATCCAATCATTACCTAGCAATCAATAGTGTGTGGACACCTTCCTTAAAGCGGGTTGATAATTTGCTTCCAGGACAGTGTTGCAATGAGTCATTAAAGTCTGGCATTGTACTACAATAAAGTGAAAATCAAATGTTATGTGATGAAAAAGTGTTAACGAGTCTCTATGAACAATCAATGGCCAACCCACATAGTGTTGCGGTTAAAAACGTTAAAAGAAAAAGTGCTATATTAAAAACGTAGGTATCCAAAAAGAGGCACATAATTCAATAATGGGTCATTATGTAACACATTTACAGAGTTTTTTCATCTCGACTACAATCCTTTGAAAAAACCTCTCTAAGTCATCCCACAGATTAACACGTTATGTATTTTTGAATTTGGCGCCTCTCTTTGGAGCACTAAAAATTAGGTGAGAACGAATCTTGTGAGAACTGTGAAAATGGCATCATGGTACGGTCACATCAGCACTGAAAAGTGTAAAATGCCCCCTAACAATTGCAAATCACTTTTTGGTACTGATGCATCAGCCCCTCTGGTGCCGTTTTTATGGTTCTCACAAGATTCGTTCTCACATAATCCAAGCCCCTTTGGAGTTTGGACGCTTAGATTTTTATAAACCCCAACACACCACATGTCCACATGACTCACAATCTCTTTTTTTTTCCACAGAACTTTTGTTTTCTTTCTTTTATTTCTTTTGGTATAACTGGTACTGTGTATGAGCAATTAAAATTAGGATCCAGAAGTTCTGAGGGGGGGAATCAATTCACTTTTTGAAAGTGATGTGACATCTCAAAAACTGAGTTGATCCCCAAAGGGGGTGGCATAGAGAATTCCAGGCCGGTTACATTTGTTTTTTATTTAAGAAAAAAAAATCTTTTACATAAGAAATCAGCATTGCACAGTTAATTGCCTTACCATATACCTCTCTGCCGTGTGGATTCTGCAATACGATGCAAAAGTCTGCAAATTCAGTTTTCCAGTCAGTTGGAAATAGAGGATAATGATGATGGTTTCTGTAGTGGGTTAGTGATGGTGAATGTACGAGGAGACGTGTAATTTACTTCCTAGTAATTTTTTTTTTTTTTTTTTTTTTGGGGTACTTCCTTGATATATGATTTGTGATATAAATATTCTGTTATTTTGGATAAGGAACAACAAATAAGAAAAATGGGTCAATGCCCCGATGCTCGGATAGCTACAACACCATCCTCAGGAGTCAGTGTTCTTGTGTGAGAACAAGCACATGAGTGAAGTGCGAATCAAAGTGTTGGACGTGTTATGTTCCACTCTTAAAATGAAATAAAATAAAATAATTTTCTTTAAAAGATTGTGCCTCAGTATTTAACAAGTGGTATCAGAGCAGGTTTGATTCAATGCAGCAAAAGTGTGGTGGGCCAATAACTCAGAGCGGGTTCGCTTTGACAAAGTTTAGCACGAATCTAATTTAGCATCAATTTGGTTGGTGTAACATAGTTTGGTGTAAATTTGACATATGCTCAGCTCAGCATAGTGTATGATCATAGGTATCCAACGTAAGTAGTGAGACTTTGTCAAGCCGATTAGTTAAGGACTGAGTTTCTTGGTGGAAAACATTGATGTGTGATCACACCAATCATCATGGCAAATCTTGCTAATATGATTGGAGGATTCGAGAAGTTGAACGATCACAATTATGTATTCTACCATTCATGTATAGAATTATACCTGCAAAGATAGGATCTTTAGGAAATTATTGATGGTAGCTATTGTTCCACCTTTGAGTGAAAATGTAGAGGTACTATGTAAGAGTAAGATTAAGGCCGAAAAATCCTTGTTTGTATTAAAAACAACAATTCAAAAGGAATTGTTGGAACATATTCAAGAAGCCAATACGCCCAAAACAACTCGGGATATGTTGAAAAAACTTTTTGCCAAGACAAATGATGCTCATTTTCAGTTCTTGAAAAATGAGCTGGTTACAGTTATGTAAGGGACGATGACAATCAGCAAATACTTCATAAAATTATGTGTTCTGGAGTTCATATATAGACTCATACTTACAAGGACAGGATCTTAGGGAAGTTGTTGGTGGTAGTAATACTGTTCCACCTTCAAATGAAAATGCAGAGGTACTATGTAAGTGGAAGATTAAAGCTGAAAAGGCATTGTTGGTGGTAGAAATTGTTGGAACATATTTGGGAAGCCGACATTCCCTAATTAGCTTGGGATACGATGGCAACATTTTTTACCAAGAGAAATGATGCTCATCATCTTTAGTTGTTGGAAAATGAATTGGAGATAGTTATATAAGGGATGGTGATGATTAGCTAATACTTCTTAAAGGTAAAAGATTTTTGCAATGAAATCTCTCAACTAGATCTAGAATCAAAGATCAATAAGAGTCAGATGAGGCACATTATAACTCGAGGGCTAAAATCCAAATACAATAGGTTTATGACAACAATTAGAGGATGACCTACTCAACCGTCTCTCATGGAGTTAGAGACTTTACTGACGAATTAAGAAACTCTTGCCAAACAAATGGTTGAAATATCTGTAAAGGATGAAGAAGAAGCACTCTTCACCTGAAAGGGAAAAGCAATCACAAAGACAAAGAAAGCAAAGGCTATAGAGTCTAAGCAACATAAATAATGCACTCAACCAAGGGAGGGTTTAGCAAATTAGAAACAATAATGATCCACGGCAAAGAAATTTTGCTTCTAGTTGTTAATTTTGAAAGAAAATGTTAGGTAAAGGAAACTCAACAACCATGAAAGTCTCCAGAGTGAAAGTGAGGAAGATTGGAAAGAGTAAGCATCCTTGACAATAGTTGAAGAGACTGAAATGTCAATTTCATATGCAAAAGGCTCTATGATGTTGGGGAGTTATGAGTTAGCACTCGATGTTGTTGTAGAAAAATGTGAAGAGACATCACATGTAGTCCCTAGTCTCAAAGTCATAAATCATGATAAGGGCTTGTTTGTTGACTATAGATGTTCAAACCATATGATAGGAGATAAATTAAAAAATTTTAGTTTACGTAAGTATAAAAGATTGGCAAAATAGTTGCCAAGACAAATAATGTTTGGATCCCAATTACTGATGCAGAAGAAGTTACCCACATTCCCTAATTTAACAACAAGGAAGCCCAACTACAAAAGGTGTTTCATGTACTATGTATAAGAAAAAATCTACTATTGTCTCACAATTAACATCATCGAAAAATTTTATCATATTTGAACCAAATGATGTTAGTGTCGATCAAAGTTTGAAGTGTTTGTTTGAAGTTTCCTAACATGAAGTAGACTTGGTCTCAGCTAAAGCATTCTATGTTGAGAAGACTTTTCAAAGTGAGACAATAAATCAAAGTGAGACAATAAATCTATGGTACACTCAGCTAGGGCATGTGGGCTTCAACAAGCTAAGAATAATGATGAGTCAATTAATGCTTAAGGGTCTTTGTTATTTAGAAGTTTGAACATAGACAGTCGGTGATGAGTGCCAGTATGGGAATGCTCACTAACTTCCATACATTGAGTCAAAGTTTCAAGCTAAGAAGCCATTGGAATTTGTCAATTTGGATGTGTTTGGACGAGTGAAGCAAGCTTTAGTTGGTGGAATGAAGCACATGGTGACCATCATTGACGACTTCTCAAGATATGTCTGAATTTACTTTTTAAAAGCGAAGTTTGAAATCTTATGAAATTTTAAAGAATTTAAAGAGAAAGTTGAAAAGGAAATTGATTACAAGATTCGCTACCTTCGCATGGAATATAGGGGAGAATTCAAGTCAAAAGAATTCTCAAACTATCTAAAAGAACATGGAATTCAATAATAGTTAACTTGTCTAAGAACTCTATAGAAAAATGGGATAGTAGAGAGAAAAAATTGACATCTTGTGGAGGTTTATCGAAGCATGCTGCACTCCAAGAACTTACCAAATTGATTCTAGGCAAAATGTATGAAAACAACCATCCACATAATTAATTGTCTTCCACTACTGAAGTTATGATTCATCTCCCCATTCAAGAAGCTTTAGAAGATTAAGACTACAGTAAAACATTTATAAGTTTTCGGCTATGTTTGCTATGTGTTTGTACTAAATCAATTACGCAGTAAATTTGACAAGAAGACATTACAGTGCATATTTATGACTCCAATGAGCTGACCCAATTCATTTGTAGAACTATGCTAGCACAGGCCAGGCCTGGCCCTATCTTTGAGCAAATGGTGTCAACTTAGGCCTAGTCCCGAGGGCCCCACGAGCTTAAATATTTGTAGTGTTGTAAATAAATTGTCTATATGTGGGATGTTTGTTCTACACAGGTTCCATAGATCCTGACTCAGAGAATATAAGGTCATAACTACAAACAATCATGATCATTCTTTGCTGATGGCAATCGAAAAGGAATACCTAAGAACACATCATAGAAAAGCAATCACTGGTTGAATGTGATCAATGACCAAGGGTAAGAAACAAACAAAAATCAATATCAACTGATACTTCAAAAACAAACATTTTTGCATTGCTAAGTCTATAAAGTCTGTAAAAGAAGGTTTGCAGTAACTTGGAACTATCTCAGCTTAAAAGGTTGTGGATGTAATCCAAAAACCCCTTCCTGTCTATCTAAAATAGAAGTTGCCTACTTTAAATTAAGATGGAAGTTTAGTGAAAATTATGACAAGAAAAAAAAGAAAGAAAAAGATATGGTGAACAACTATCCATGTATAAGGGAGAGTGAGAGAGAGAGAGAAAGAGAGACAAAGACAGAGACCCAAATAAAATGGAAACAGAAAAGTTTTCCCTCTACCTTATTTTAGTTTCAACAAGTAGAGAAGTTGATGCAGGACGTGGGCGATATCAGTTTGGTAAAAGCAGGACACGATCCTTGATTCCATTATTCTCGGCACCAATAAGGAAACTTCAGACACGTATAAACCAACTATCAAGCTATAGACGCAACCAAATTCTGTTTCCAAGTTTATATTGTAATTGTTCCTTTTCGAATGTTTTTCCCTTTCAGTCGTTTGATTTCCTTAATAAGTTTCATTATATTCGATGGCAATTGTATGATGGAGGATGATCATTTTTTTTTTTGAAAATGTGTGGAAGTACTAATTTTCTGCTGCAATTTGCATCGACTTGGAAGACACAGCTCTTCCTTCTTATTTTCTTTACTCTGTTTGGGAAATTGTTAATCTTCTAAACATTTTTGCTACGCCAATTTTGGCATCAAAGCAAGACTTTACCTGGCTTGATGGCGAGAGACAACACCCAAGAGGATGAACGCGGCATGTAGGCCATTTGGGCAGCTGTGAAGGCTTAAGATCAAAGGAACCAACAACGTTTTGAAGGGATATAACGTATGTTGCAAGAAATTCAAGCAGCTGTCACCATAGTTCATGTTGGTGGCGATAAGAACCAGGATACCCGAGAATCAACCAAGAGGAGGTCATGACTTTGTGCATCCACAAAGGAATCAAGCACTAAATGATTCCTCTAGTGATGAAGAAGTGGAGGGGCTCGTTCGTGGGAACCATGAAGCTAGGAGAGCTCCGGATAACAACATCAATTTCAGAATCAAAATTGATCTGCCTTGTTTCAATAGGCACCTTTACGTTGAGAGTTTTCTTGACTGGATGCTCGAGGTAGAAAATTTCTTTGATTATATGCAAATTCCCGAAGCGCAACAAGTGAAGTTAGTCGCCTATAAACTACGTGGTGGTGCTTCGGCTTGGTGGGAACAAATGCAATATAACTGAAGGAGGCAAGGCAAGCAACCAGTGCGCGTGTGGCCCAAGATGAAGCGTCTAATGAGGACAAGATTTCTTCCTCCGAACTATGAGCAGATCCTTTATCAGCAATACCAAAATTGCAAACAAGGGGCAAGGACAGTGATCGAGTACACAAAAGAATTTTATTGACTTAATGCTCGCAATAATCTGTTGGAAATGGAAGGGCAGCAAATCGCAAGGTACATGGGAGGCTTGCGTGTTGCTATACAAGACAAAGTGTCTCTACACACTGTGTGGTCTCTCGCAGAAGCCGTAAATTTGGCCATGAAGATTGAGATGCAACTGGCTAGAACACCACCTAGGAAGCCGAACCAGACACCACAACAGAAACATTACACCCCACCACAGAAGCCTATGGACACCCGACCACCACCGCAGAGTAAATTTCAGAGGGGAGAGAGCAGCAGTCAACAATCGAAAGCCCCTGTGCATAAGGAAGGAGGAAGTAATAACCCGTATGCTCGCCTAATGACTAGAAAATGCTTCAGGTGCAACCAACAGGGGCATAAATCCAATGAATGCCCCACACGCCATTTAGTCCACATGATTGAAGAAGGGGACGATGAACCAAGAGAATTTGATAGCAATGAAGAGGGCGAGGTAGAGGAATTTGTGGAAGGCGATGAAGGAGAGCCTATCAACTGTGTCATACAACGGCTTCTCTTTGCTCCAAAGGTGGAAGAAAAAAATCTACGGCACTCCATTTTTAAGACACGATGCACCATAAAAAACAAGGTGTGTAACGTTATCATCGACAGTGGAAGTTGCGAGAATATAGTCTCTAAAGCCCTCGTCAATGCGCTAGAATTGAAGACTGAAAAACACCCATGTCCTTACAAAATTAGCTGGATCCGAAAAGGGGCAGAAACTCAAATTAGTAATGTTTGCCATGCTACTTTCTCTATTGAAAAATACTACCAAGACGAGGCTTTATGCGACGTGGTGGAGATGGATGCTTGTCATATCCTTCTCGGAAGGCCATGGCAATTTGATGTGGACGCTACCTACAAGGGGAGGGACAACTTGTATTCCTTTTGGTGGCGAGACAGGAAGATCATTTTAATGCCCGTCGAAGACAAAGCCACTAGCTCCCAACGAGTTGAGGAAAAAAATAATCTACTTACCATATGTGAGAGTCAGTTTTTGGAGGAGGCAAAGGAGACGGGGGAAATCTGGACTCTAGTGGTGAAAGGGGAAGAAGTGAGCGACCATCCCGACACACCCCCTCAAATCCAATACCTTTTGATAGAATTTTCTGACCTCACGCCATATGAGTTGCCCAATGAGCTGCCACCCATGCAAGATATACAACACCATATTGACTTTGTCCCGGGTGCGAGCTTGCCGAATCTTCCGCATTACAGAATGAGTCCCAGTGAGCATGAAATCCTGCAAAAATAAGTCGAAAACCTCCTTCACAAAGGGCTAATAAGAGAAAGCATGAGTCCATGTGTTGTGCCAACATTGATCACTCCAAAGAAATATGGGAGTTGGCGGATGTGCGTGGATAGTCGTGCCATTAACAAAATCATGGTAAAATATCGATTCCCCATTCCGAGATTAACTGATTTATTGGATATGCTTGCAGGGTCCAATATTTTTTCTAAAATTGACTTACGGAGTGGGTACCATCAAATACAAATTTGGCTGGGGGATGAGTAGAAAACGGCTTTCAAAACCAAAGAGGGCTTGTATGAATGGCTAGTCATGCCATTTGGCTTCTCGAATGCGCCGAGCACCTTCATGCGCATTATGCACCAAGTCCTCAAGCCATTCATTGGGAAGTTTGTGGTGGTCTACTTCGATGACATCCTCATCTATAGCCGCAGCGAGAGTGAACACTTGGGACACCTCAAGGAAGTTTTATCAACACTTTCTCTTAACAAGTTATTTATTAATTTGAAAGTATATCTTTCTGAGCAACATGCTATTATTCCTTGGATTTGTGGTGAGTGCCGAAGGAATCCACATGGATGAGAAGGTTTGTGCAATTCGAGACTAGCCGACCCCCACTACCGTGACCCAAGTCCACAGCTTTCATGGCTTGGCCACTTTCTACTACCGATTCATAAGGAATTTCAGCTCTTTGGCAGCCCCCATTACAGAATCCATGAAGAAGGGCCGTTTCTTTTGGGGAAGAGAGCAAGAAGAAAGCTTTAACAACATCAAAGAAAAATTGTCCACTGCACCCGTGCTTGCCCTCCCTAGCTTTGACAAATTATTTGAAGTTGAGTGCGATGCTTCTGTAATTGGCATTGGTGCGGTTTTATTTCAAGAAGGGCGCCCCATGGAATTTTTTAGTAAAAAATTAAATGAAGCTCGGCGCAAGTGGACGACTTATGAGCTTGAGTTTTATGATGTGATTAGATCTCTCAAGCATTGGGAGCACTATTTAATTCAGCAGGAATTTGTTCTATACAGTGACCACCATGCCTTGAAGTTCATCAATACATAGAATAGTTTGAATCGGATGCACGCTAGGTGGATTAGCTTCATGCAAAAATTCACAATGGTCCTCAAGCACAAGTTAGGACAACAAAATAGAGTGGCCAACGCCCTCAGTAGGTGAGCATCTGCACTGGTGACCATGAGAACCGAGATAATGGGATTTGAGCAACTAAAAGAAATGTATGAAGATGATGAGGATTTTGTTGAGGCTTGGAAGCAGTGCACACTGGGGCAACCGAAATCAGACTTTTACATACAATAGGGGTATCTCTTTCGTGGAAACCAACTTTGCATCCCCAAGACATCTTTACATGAGCATATTATGCGTGAATGGCATGGGGGAGGACTGGGGGGCCATGTTGGGTGCGACAAGACTATTTCTCTAGTAGCTGACCATTATTTTTGGCCTCAACTGAAAAGGGATGTAGGAAGATTTGTACAGCGACGCCCCGTTTGTCAAGTGAAGAAAGGCCAAGCTCAGAACACAGGATTGTACACGCCTCTACCCATCCCTCAGAATATTTGGGAGGATTTGAGCATGGATTTCGTGCTTGGACTGCCGCGGACTCAACGTGGTGCCGACTCCATTTTTGTGGTGGTGGACCGGTTTTCAAAGATGGCTCATTTCATCCCTTGCAAAAAGACCTCAGATGCCTCGAGTGTAGCCAATCTATTTTTCAAAGAAGTTGTCCGCCTACATGGTGTTCAAAAGACCATCACTTCCGACCGAGACACAAAATTTCTGAGTCATTTTTAGATCACCTTATGGAGAAAATTTGGGACTACTCTCAAGTATAGCAACACATGTCACCCACAAACTGATGGCCAAACTGAGGTGACCAATAGAATGCTTGGAAATATGCTGCGTTGGGTGTCCGGTGATAAGCCAAGACAATGGGATGTGATCTTCCACAAGTCGAGTTTGCCTTCAACAGCATGAAGAACAAATCAACCGGAAAGAGCCCTTTTGAGCTAGTTTATACTACGCCCCCAAAATATGCTCTTGACTTAGTTCCCCTCCCAAGACTTCCTGGGATGAGCATAGCAGTTGAGAACTTAGCAGAGAGGGTCTAAGAAGTTCAAGCAGAAGTGCGAAGCAACTTGGAAAGGGCCAACATGAAGTATAAGCAAGCTACTGATAAACATAGGCAAGCTAAGGTGTTTCAAGAAGGGGATTTGGTGATGATCCACCTGAGGAAGGGACGTTTTCTAGCAGACACGTATGACAAGCTACAAGACAGGAAATACGGACCTTGTTATATTTTGAAGAAAATTAGCGATAATGCTTATGTGGTTGATCTCCCTGAGAACATGTCCATCTCTCCCACGTTCAATGTTGCTGACTTATTTGAGCATCACCCACCTGATGAACAGTCTATTGAAGAGCCAAACTTTGAGGTAAGTTTGATTTTAAGTGGGGGGGGGGGGGGGTAAGT
>JAOXJP010213293.1:0-11838 GCA_025762735.1 Platanus orientalis
CCTTATTGGAGAACATTATTGCTGAGACATAATTTAGATGCTATGCACATTGAAAAAAAATGTATGTGATAGTATTATTAGGACATTGATAAATATTTAAGAGAATACAAAAGACAACCTAAAGTCTTGTCTTAATTTAAAATCCATGGGCATAAGGGAAAAACTCCATCCAATACCATAAGGGGAAAAGGTATTGTTGCTATTTGTGTGTTACACATTATCTACTAATGAGAAGAGAGTTTTGTGTGAATTTTTGAAGGAGTTAAAGCTTCCTAATGGTTTTTTGTCAAATATTGCTAGGTGTGTGAATCTCAAAGAGCATATGTAATATCCTAGATTTTTCTTATGCATTTTTATTATTTTTATGTCTTTATAACTAAATTATAGACCTAAAAAATGGAAGAACTTTGAAATCAGATGAAAAATAATAAACCTAAGAGTTTAGTCATAAAAAAATATTCTCAAAGAAAATTCTTGAAGTCTAGAGTCCAACACAACAAACGGTTCAAAAAACAAAGTCCTATAGAGAAAGTTAGAGCCATTTTAGTCTAGTGGTAAAATCATAAATTACTCTACAATGCTCGAAAATTGTGATTAAATTCGAAAATAGTGTTTTTTAAAAAGTTTTGAATGAAAAAGTTTCCAAATTCGATTTGGACACTTCCTATCTTTATAAGAACTATTTAAACTCGACCCTAAACCCAAATTTTGCACAAGTAAAAGCCCTAGAACACTCAAGGAAGATCACAAAAGAGAGGTTGAGGGATTTGGAGAAATTTTCTAGGATTTTTGTAAAGTTGAAGAACAAGTGCTTTTGAGTTTTAATCTCTATAACTTGTGATGAGGCCCGAATTTGACACTTATGCCCAACCAGATGGGTGCAGGGCTTTCGATGACCCTATAGACTTGTGGGGATAGGAAAATAAATGGTGCCAGCTAGTTCCCAATCGGGTGCACTCCGAGGATCAAGTTAGATACTTCAGAGAGGGGAAATAGTATGCAATTATGACGAAGTATTGCTTATACCTTTTGTCTCTATAACCGACTTACTTTATAGTTTTCAGCTCCGGCATTATTGTTGGATTCTCAGCTTAATGCCCTTGTGCTAAGGTGGTGACACCAGGCATGATCGTAGGAATCGTAATAGCTAGAAGTGGTTGGACATGAGTTGGCTTCTCTGCCAATATAAAGGATATCATCTGTTTTCTTATTGTTCGGCATGAATGGTGCATGTCCTCCTTCCTTATACAAAGGTTTCGGGTGGGGTTGGCTCATATGTCTTGGCAAGTACACCCCAAGGATCCCGGTGGCCTCAGAAAATATCTCTTGAGGGTCTTGGTAGCTTCAGGAGATGTTGACTCGGTCCCCTCGGGAAACATGTCCTCAAAGGTCTTAGTAGCTTCGGGAGATGTTGACTAGGTACCCTTAGGAAATATATCCCTGAGCATATTGGTAGCTTTGGGATATGTTGACTCAGGAGTTCCATATGGTTGGGGATCCCAGGGTCGATCGCTTCGGGACCTAGGGTTTAGTCCCTGTCAGGGATCTCAATCATGTGCCAATTTCAGTCCCATTAGATGTCCCCCAATCCCTACGGGCCATCGTTTTTCATGAGGCCAAAGGAATTATTGTCAAGCACGCCTTTTGATCTTTGGCAATTGCAGTCCTCCCTTTTTCTTAGGAACTAGGATAGTTATCTTGGGAGTCATGCACACATTATGTCTATTTAGACTTCGTGCCTTTATAATGAGCGTGCCTTCAGGGGGTCATTAATTAGGCATTGCTTCATCTTCACTTCCGTTACCTAAGGCAACATGTGGCGGGCTTGGATCATGTCGTACAAGCTAATCTAACGTCACTTCAACTACCCACTCAGTACATGTGAGGATATGTGGAGGGCCTGGATTTGAAATAGTTGATCACACAACTATGCTCAGCTCGCTCATTTCTTATAAATAGGTTGGTTTATACAAGTTTTCCTTCATTTGCAATTCTTCTCTCATTTTACAATCTTCGTCTCCAGTAGCTCCGACAGTTGCGGTAGCGCATTTCGGCATTCTCTAGGGTTTGTGTTCATCTCAGACCTTCATTCCGGTATGCCCTTCAGCCTCCTCCTTTTCTTTAAGTTTATTCTACTTCTTTTTGATATCTAGGCCTACATTTTTCATTTTATTTTTCTCTTTTCTACTCTTTTATTCTTCACTTTCACCCTGGACCCCACCGGAGTTCCATTCGATTTTCACCTGGTCCAACTCTGTGGCTTTCTTCGAGCTCAGAGGTGTCCCTCAGACCTAGGTTCAATAAGTGGTGACTTGTCATTCATCCTTAATGATCTTTTATCATTCTTCGGTCCCTTGTTAGAAGTCAGCTTTATTCTCAATCGAATGGACGCCTCGTCTAGTCTCGTATCTTTTAATTCTAACGATTCCCTGTCATTGAGCCTTGAGGTTCCCTAATCCTAGACCATTAGTCTTGAAAACCCCAAGGGGGCTTCTATAACATCTCAAGAGCCTCTTCCCATTCCTCTGATGGCTGAGGTCTTCCCTTCCACTCTTAACTCTTTGGACCTAGAGAGATTTAGACGGTTATATAATATTCCTGGGGACATAGACTTGCATGTTCCCGAGGCATCTAAGTGAGCCTTTCATATTCATCCCGAGGAGATTTGCCTATACGAGCAAGCTCTGGCTAGTGGTCTCTGGTTCCCGGTCACTCAGTTCGTTAGGAACCTCCTTCTCTGCGTCAGTCTTTCTCCTGGAGGATCGTGATTGGTTGCATAATCCTTTGGGCAACCTGTAGTGGCGGCTGTGATTTGCTTTAATCTCAAAGTTTTTTTTCTGCTACCAAATTGTCGAGAAGGAAGCGGGTTGGTGATTTTTTACCACCCGTGATAGTTTTAGAAACTTAATTACAGGTCTTCCAACTTCCCACAAAGGTTGGAATAGTAGATTTGTTTATGTTTCGGGCAACAGTTGTGAAGCATACCCTTGGGACAACAACGTTGAGAAGCATGTTCACTTCCATCGAGTTTGGGGTAATTCACACTCCTCTGGTGAGTAGTTCTGTGTTGCTGTTGTAGTTTCTATTTTCCTTTCGGGTCTGCTTTTGGTTTCTTACCTGGCCTCCCTCGCTGAAGTGGATTGACTATATCTATTCCCCATTATGCAAACTGATAAGGGCTGGGAATTAGGGCGAGTTCTTTTGCAAGTTGCCAAGGCTTATTGACGAACCTCTGGCATTTGTCACATTCTCAAGCGAAATGTGCAGTATCGATTCGCATAGTTAGCCAGTAATAGCTAGCTCTAACGAGTCAATGAACCATCGATCTTCCCCCCGAGTGGTTTCCACATACCCTTTCATGTACCTCCCTTATAGCTAACCCTAACTTGGTTGGAGTTAAACACCGAAGGTGGGGCAATGTGAGGCTTCTCTTGTATAGGACTCCATCTAACATCACATACCGTGATGCCCTTAATTTCAACCTCCGAGCTTCTATATGATCATTGGGTAGCTTATCTCTTTCTAGGAACGCCTTGATCAGATCCATCCATGTTAGTTCTCCTTCCATGACCCTGATGGGTACTGCTTCAGTGACAACATTACTCGTTGTTGGTAGATATTCGACCATCGAGGGCTAAGGCTAATCGGGCCAAGCTATTGGCTTAATCGTTCTGCTCCCGTGGTATATGTTCAATGATGAACATATCAAACATGACAATTGACTCTTGGACTAGTCACAAATACTCTACCATTCTCTCTTCCCTTGCTTCGTACTCACCTAGGACTTGGTCCACTATCAGCTTGGAATCGCTTCAGACCCTTATCTTTTTGGCCCCGAGATTATGGGTGATCTTAAGCCTGTTGACTAGTGCTTCATATTCTACCTCATTGTTGGATGACTTAAACCCGAATCTGACAGCATATTCTAACTCTTCTCCCGGGGCTATGATTATGATCCCAGCCCCGCTCGGGTAGCTTGTGGCCGAGCCATCGACATTCAGCTCCCAATTATCACCTACTGTGAGGGCCAATTCTTCTGGTATCTCTATGTCCAGGGATAAAGTTAGTTTGGCTACAAAATCAACTATGGCTTAGCCTTTCACTACCCCCCTCAGTTTGTATTCGATGTCGAATTCTCTAAGTTTGACTGACCATTTGATCAGCCTGCCTAAGGTATTTGGTTGCTACAGAGCATACTTCAGGGGTTGGTCTATGAGGACAGTGATGGCATGAGCTTAGAAGTACGGTCACAACTTTCTTGCTGTGGTCTCTACCGCAAAGGCTACCTTTTCAATCTTTGGATAGTTCCTCCCCGCTCCAGTAAAGGCCCGGCTCACATAGTACATGGGATGTTTCTTATTACCCTCTTCTTTTATCAAGACTGAACTCACTGCAGAATCTAAGATGGTGACATATAAGAGTAGGAAATCGTTTGGCTCGGTTCTGCATAATAGGGGTAGACCTGCTAGGTGCTCCTTGAGTTTCTGAAACACTTGTTTACACTTTTTCGTCCACTCGAATGCCTTTCACAAAAGGCAAAAGGAAGGAAGACACTTATCTGTCGATTGGGATATGAACTGGTTAAGCGTTGCTACTCTCCCTACCAGTTTATGAACCTCCTTCATGCTCTGAGGTGATTCCATTCGCATGATAGCTTCCACCTTCTTGAGGTTTGCCTTGATTCCCCTTTGCAAAACCATGAAGCCTAGGAATTTTCCTATCGACACTCCAAAGGCATATTTCATGGGATTTAGCCTCATTTTGTATCTTCTTAGTATGTTAAACGTCTCTTCAAGGTCCCTGAAGTGGAGGTCATCCCTAAAACTTTTGACCAGCATGTCATCGACATATACCTCCATATTCCTTCCAATCTGTTCTTTGAACATGGTATTGACCAACCTCTGGAAAGTGGCTCCTACGTTCTTTAGCCCGAAGGGCATTACCCGATAGCAATAAAGGCCTCGATCGATGATGAATGAGGTTCTCTCTTGATCTAGCCCAAACATACGAATCTACTTATACCCCAAGAAGGTGTCCATGAAGATGAGTGATTCGTGTCTAGAGGTAGAATCTACGAGAGTGTCTATTCTCAACAAGGGAAAATTGTCCTTCGGGCAGACTTTATTTAGGTCTGTAAAGTCAACACAAACTCTCCATTTTCCATTGGATTTTCTAACCAATACTACGTTCAACAACCATTCTAGGTAATGGACTTCCCGTATGAACTTTGCTTCAAGGAGTTTATCTACTTCTTCTGCAACCGCCTTATTTCAGTCTATCGTAAAGTTTCTCCTTTTCTACCTCACTGGTCTTACAGTCTTGCAAATATTCAACTTATGCACCATTACCTCGGGATCAATGTTGGGCATGTCTTTGTGTGTCTAGGAAAAGATGTCTCGGTGTTTCACCAAAAGTTTGATCAGTCTTTTACTTTGGTTAGGCCCGAGTAGGCTTCTGATACGGACATTTTAGTCGGGTGTCCGATCATCTAATGGAACTTCCAGGAGATCTTCTGAGGGCTTAGTAGTCGGGTTGACCTTCTTCGTCTTCTCTTCATTCACCATCATTGTGTCGTATTGCATATTGTCTGAGAGAGAGGGACTGTAACATTCCCGTGCCATGGTCTAGTTGCCCTTGACTTCTCTCACTCTATGCTCTATATGGAATTTCATCATCAAGTGGTTGGTAGAGGTTATTGTTTTCACCTGATTTAGGGAGGGTCTTCCCAGTATCACGTTGTATGCCTACAGGCAGTTGACCACCAGAAAATTCACTTCTTATGTAACTTGCTACGCTCTGAGACCAGTGATGACTAATAGAGCAATGGACCCTAACGAGAAGATTTTATCTCCTATGAAGCCGACCAGGGGTGCCCCTATAGGTTGTAATCGGTCTTCCATAATACCCATCTTCTTGAAGGCAGGCAAGTATAAGATGTTAGCAGAACTACCATTGTCTATCAATACTCTCTGCATCTTGTACCCAATGATCATGGACATAACCACTAGGGGATCATCATGTGGGTGTTGCAGTTGGGCAGAGTCCTCTTCTGAGAACGTGATCAGAGCATCAAATTTTCGAGCCTGTTTTAAAGGCCTTCCAATCATGTAGACGTCCCTTCTCTATGTATGCTTGGATCTCTGTAAATGAGCTTTCTATGCCAAAGCGGACTCTCTTCCCCTTGTAGATCCCCTTGCTATCACTCTGATTTCTCTTAGAGGTGGGATTTCTTCTTTTTCCTTTATAGGAGGCTACCTTGGCGGCTTGCTGGTATCGTCTGCCTTCCTCATTGTATCAGCTCTTTAATTTATTCCTTTAGGTCGAAGTAGTCATTCGTGTCATGACCGTGGTCTCTGTGGAAACGATAGTACTTTCCTCTTGTTCTCAATGTTGGTGGGGCCTTCAACTTCCCTGGCCATTTAAGGGCAGGGTCGTCTCTGATCTCCATTAGAACCCACTCAAGGATTGTGTTCAGAGGGGTATACTTAGGGAATTGGGATCTGAGGCTCCCTAATTTTGGCTCAGGTTGTTGAGGCTGATCACCTTGCCCTTGGCCCTGAGCAAATCTACCTAATCCATCCATCCTTTTCCTTTTCTCTGATTCTCCCCCGTTCCTTCGGGTTGACACCACTTCTGCATTCATATGATTATGTGCTTTCACCATCAACTCCTCAAGGGTGATGGGCGGGGATTTTGATAGAGAAAATAGGAACCTAGAGGGTTACAATCCTCTCATCAAGGTAGTCAGTATGACCTTGTAGTCAGTGTCATCCACCTGTAATGCCTCCTTATTAAACCAAGTGATATAGTTTCTCAGCGATTCATCTCGTTCCTGCTTGACATTTAAGAGGTAGGTAATAGGTTTCTGGCAACTTTAAGGGCTTATGAAATGGCTAACAAACTGCTTGTTGAGGTCCATGAAGCTGTCGATGGAACCTAGCTTTAGCCTCCTGAACCATGCACGAGCGGGACCTTTGAGGGTCAAGGGGAAGGCTCAACACATGATTTTGTCCAGAAGGGCCTAGAGGTGCATTAATGTCTTGTATGTCTCTAGGAGGTCGAGGGGGTCTTTCATCCCTTCAAACGCTTCCATCTGGGGGCTGAGGAATTTATGAGGAAGTGGGCAGTTCATCACTCAGACTAAGAAGGGTAGTTCAGTCCTCCTAACCAAGTCTTCGACGGTCGATGGTTCCTTCCCTTTCATCGTCTGCATAACATCTTCAAGTTTATTATGTACTTCCTTGAGTTGTTCATCCATCAGTGGGTTACGTGGACTGCCTCCCTTTGTACGACTCTAGTGAGGGTGTTCTTCATCATGATGCTTCTCTAATCAATGGGATTCTATTTCCCCTACTCATTCTCTATTTTTGTTTCTTGATGGGCCAGGATGTTCACCCTACAGCCCTCATGGGCCTCTCTTTCTTCTCGACTGATAATCCTTTACAAGAGTTGTTGATTATGTTGAGCAATCTCCTCAATGACCTTTGTGAGGTCCCGCATCCATCGTTTAAGGTCGGGTCCGTCGACTTCATCCTTAGTCTGATTGGTCTGATCATTGTGTGTAACACCGTTCCTCTGGTTATTCCTTCATGCATCCATGGATCTAGTCTCCACCATGCACCCTTTTTTTTCTAAATGAGCCATTCTAACCATGGTTCCCACAGACGGTGCCAACTGATAAATCCCGAATTTGACACTCGAGCCCAACCAGATGGGTGCAGGGCTTCTGACTATCCTATAGACCTATGAGGATAGGGAAAGAAATGGCACCAGCCAATTACCGGCTACTCCAACGTTCAAGTTAGAGACTTCATAGAGGTGAAATAGTATGCAATTATGAGGAAGTATTACTGATACATTTTATCATTGTAATCGGCTTACTTTATAGTTTTTCAGCTCTGGCATTATTCCCGAATTCTCAGCTTAACGCCCTCGTGCTAAAGCGGTGATATCGGGCATGATCGTAGGAATTGTAATAGCCAAAAATGGTTGGACATGAGTTGGCTTCTCTGCCAATATAAGGGATATCATCTGTTTTCTTGTTGTTCGGCATTAATGGCGGGTGTCCTCCTTCCTTATACGAAGGCCTCGGGTGGGGTCAACTCAAATGTCTCAGCAAGTATGCCCTGAGGATCCCAGTGGCCTCAGGAAATATCTATAGAGGGTCTTGGTAGCTTTAGGAGATGTTAACTCAGTCCCCTTGGGAAACATATCCCCGAAGGTCTTGGTAGCTTCGGGAGATGTTGACTCAGGAGTTCCATATGGTCGGGGATCCAGGGGTCGATTGAGTCTGGACCTAGGGTTTAGTCCTGGCCGAGGATCTCAACCGTGTGCTAGTTTTAGTCCCATCAACTTGTAAGTATCATGATCACATTATAACATGTTTTTCATCTTAAGTTCATAAATTTTTACTTGGTTTTCAAGTTTGATGATTTGCAATAAGTTTTCATGAAGTTTTTCATTGGTTTTTTTTCAAAGAAAAATATAGGAAAGTACTTGTTTTCAAAAATATGATTGCAAAACATATATAAGTTATAAGTAAAAGTTGTGAAGTATAAAAATTCTGTAATATACATGTTTTAGCAATTGTTTAATGTTTTAGCAGGAAAAGCAAGTTTTGAAAACTTTCAGAATTTCTTAGATTAGGTCAAATTTCTGATTTTCAACTTTTTTTCTTCGAATTCTATAATATTATGATATGTATGATGTTTTACATGTTCATAACTCTATTCTGTAGCAAATAATGAAACGGGTTTATGGATTAAACCATGAGAAATCAGTAAGGAATGAAGATAATGAAATAATTATTCTTATTCTAAAAGTTATGTTTAATATGAGTGTGATCTAGAAATATACACTTATATTCTCTGTTGTGTTCTAAAAGTTATGAAAACCATTAATGTTAAAAGTGATAGATTTAAATTGAAGACCCCTTGTCATCAAAGGGATGTTTGATGGGGTCAAATCCAAGCCTAAACTGGATCTTTGTATATGTGTGCCCTCCTGTTTCATTGGGTTAAATGGTTCATCTAACTTTGTTTTGAGTGGTTAAATAATACTTCATTTATCCCCATCACTAGGAGATTAATATGGTGATCTTTGAGCCAAACACCAAGTGGTTATGAATTGATGTACATGTCTTCCTTGGTAATGGGAAGTTTTGTAATGAAAGAAGGAATATATGAAAAATGACAGATAAAAATAAAAAATAAAAAAATCTGGTTTTTAGTTTTAGAACATGACAAAAATCAAGAAAAAGTATGCATATGTACATGTAAAAACCTAATTTTGAACTGCTCTATTTCAACTTTGGTTTGTTTGTTAAAATGCTAGTTTCAGTACTCATATTTTTATTCTCAACTATATAGTTAGTTTGATATTTGTACATTAGCTTTTGAACTGCCATTATTTTTAGTTTTTTCCTCTTCATGAAAGATTCTTGTCCTATGTTTAACCCATTGTTCAGTTCATGATGTGATTATACTACTTACTAGTCCTATCACACTAATTGAGTTTAACATCTATTTTTTCGATGATGAGCATGACACTTTGGAACCCATAGATGATGGAGAGCATACTTTGGAGTAGTTAACTTAGTTATTTGGTTTTTGTGGATAGACTTTAGTTTTAATTGAATTATGTTAGTTTATTTCAGTTTGAAAAGAGTTGTAATCAGATTTGTATTTCAGTTATGGTTTGCTAGTTTGATTTAATAAAGAGATTTATATTTATGTCAGACCTGTGGGATTGGAATGGTTTAATGGTGAATGAGAACAAGATCCCCGCTGCTATCTAAATGAATGGATGGATGTATGGTAATATATATATATATATAGGTTATAGGTATAGATGTGCTCAGGACATGATATGCATTTAATGTCCGAATCCAAATTCTATAGCCCCAAGAGGTATAAATTTTGGGGTCGTGACAACGTAAGATATTCAAACTTAAGAGCCATGATTTCCATTTCTTGTTAGAGACCTTACTTCCTCTTATAGTTGATGGATTATATCCAAAAAATGTAGCCAATCCATTAATTGAGATGAGCAATTTCTTCAAAGAATTATGCTCAAGGGTGTTAAGTGTGGATGACTTAGGTAAAATGCAATCTCAAATTGCTTTTACACTTTGTAAGTTAGAAATGATATTCCCCCCATCATTCTTTGATGTTATGATGCATTAACCCATTTACCTAATAGGTGAGGCTATGATTGCAGGTCTTATGCAATATCGGTGGATGTACCCAATAGAAAGGTACTTATGAACACTAAAAAATTACATTTGTAATCGTGCTTATCCAAAAGGTTCAATTCTATAAGGGTATATGGTAGATGAATGATTAACATTTTGTTCAAGATAGTTATATGGTATTGAAACTTAGTTTAATCGAGTTAAATGAAATTGGGATGGAGGTTCAACGTAAATAGATGGAGGATTGTCCATTTTTGCACAAGCAAAGATGTGTTGTAGGTAGGGGTAATGTCTCACACCAACTTAGTCAAGAAGAGTGGACATAAACACATCTTTATGTCTTGAAAAATTATGATGAAGTGATCCCATTTATTGAGTAAGTTGATTTATAGTTGCTATAAATTTGTTACAAAGTTAAGTCAATTTATTGTATTTTTTAATTTATTCATAATTTAATTGACTTATGTTTCACATATATAGAGAGCACCAACACATGATCGGATAAACTAATGCAAGGAATGTACATAATCAACATAATAAAGAGTTCTTTGATTGGTTTGAAAGTCGTGTAAGTACTATATATATATATATATATATATAAGACAGTTATTTCTTTGTAAGATATTTGACTTGAATCATTTAACAAGATGTATTGATTTTAAACTTGTTTATAAATAGATTTCACAATTATATAATGAAGGGACTGAGCAACAAAACAAGCAACTCTTGGATCTAGCTCACAGATCTTCATGAGAAGTCATATGTTATAACAGATATATTGTTAATGGTTTTAGATAATACACAAAGGAAGGTGATTGTCGAAGAAAAACCCAAAGTTGTGGGTTATTATTAAAAGTAGATTCAAATACAGGTAATCATGACTACTATAGTGTTTTAACCGATATCATTGAATTATAGTACATGGGAAGCAATAAGATTGTAATGTTCAAATACGAATGGTGGGATGCTGACAACCCTAGTAAAGGAATTAGTATAGATGAATATGGTCAAACTCATGCGAATATGACATGTAAACTAAGGAGCAATGAACCATTTAAACTAGCATGTCAAACAGAGCAGGTTTTCTATATGAAGGACATAAAAAAATCCTCTATGGCATTTTGTATTAAAGATAGAACCTCGAGATTATTACAATATGCCACCTCCAGAAGAGAAAAAGAAGATGATGAGGAAGAAGACAACATTCAAGAAGCATATCAATATAATGCTTTATATGGTCATCATCAATTGGGTTTTACAAGTATACTAGATGATAATGATGAAATGGTGACATGGGATAGGAATGATATACCAGGCATAACTGTTGATGTTGACATGGATGATATTAGTAACTTTGGTGGAGACTAATTGGATTAGATGTTTTAAAATAAATGCTTTTTTTTCATGAAAGATTGTAATCAATGAATGAGATTATATCTATGAATGTTTACTTTTTAAAAATTTAATACTTTTATTTAGTTTACTTGTTTATGTATCTTAGATTCTTCTTCATTAATTAGTCATGCTTAGGTTATTTCTTCAATTTAGATGTCATTTTTCTCAATTTCAGTTTGTATCTTCAGACATTGCTGGTCCCAAGCCCGGATAAAGGAGGAGGGTGGCGTCAGGTTGAGAGCCGGCCTTAA
>JAOXJP010213304.1:0-11838 GCA_025762735.1 Platanus orientalis
GAAGGTCCCTCATACGAGTATTGGATGACCTTCCCAGAATGTGGCCACCTAATAGCTAGTTATTACAATGTTGTAGTATACCTTTTGAGTGCGCGACAGTGTCTAACATTCCTACCACTCCGATCCGACCCGTTACCTGCTGCCACCCAGAAGGAAGTTGCTATAGGCTTCATAAACGAGAACCACTTTGTATAGGTAAATGTTAATGTGGAGAGTGCTATTATAGTTAATCATTTTTAGCAGTATTTAACTTCATTGTTTGTTATGTGTGCAGGTCTTCCTCGTGTCGGGTCATCCTATCCCACCCATCACGACACTTTGGCATTGATATCGGAGCAAGAATGCATTGGGATGGGTACTACATTTGTACAAATCAAGAAATCATGAATTCTGGTGTGTTATTAGTGATGATGTAGTGACACGAGACGATTGATTTGATTGACGACTGACACTTGCACAGTGTATTGATTATGCAATTTTGTATTAACAATTTCGATATCTAATCGATAGGAATGACCCCATATTTAAGTGCATGATTTTAAAGTATAAAAATTTAATCATAATAACAAGTAAAGATGGAATGCCAACAAACAAAACTGGTTATTATATAAACCAAAACAAAATAATACAATGTATGAGGGGTCTCATCCCTTTTAAAGTACAAAATATAAATCGTCAAACTAAAAAAAAGGATAAAAACTACGTCCCCGTGGTCCCTGTGGTCTCTCTGATCAGCCTCTTCCATCTGTATGTCGTCGGAGCCGTCGCGGGCTGGCCACGACAGGTCAGGATATCCCAGACCCGTCTAAAAGCATCCATTCTACTAGTGTGCCGGATCGTCACACTATGACCCTCCATTACTGGTCTAAGTACAAACCTGACTAGCTCGAGATGTTGAAATAATCACAAATAAATATAAGTTGCAATGAAAAAAATAACTAAAATAAGAGAAATATGAATGTTGAAATGATCTACCTGCTCTGTCGTCAATGATGACTGCTTAGAGCTCATCTGCACAGGCTGTGGTGCTCTGACTAATCTATCGTTTGGGTTTTGCACGTATCGATGTGATACGTGTGCATACCAGTCCATATAGTTAGGTGCACAATCATCGGAAAAACTTGAAGGCAAGGATCGATGCTCGGCTGAGAGTACATGACTCTTCCAAACATCCCATACCTCCTCATAAAAATGGTAACTGGGTCGGTATGCTGTTGCAGATGAACCCCATACTCGCTGTTCCGAGGACAATGGGGTAGATGGTATAATTTGTTGTCGCTCAAACTGCCTCAGAACCCGTATCGGATGATAAGGCTCCACGATCTTAAGGCATTTAAGCATGCCATGATAGAATGCAATATTAGGCAATGGGTGATATTGCCTGTAATCTTCATACGGTAACCATGTAGCCTGCACAAGTTAACATATACGTCAAACAAATACAATACAAGAACATAACAAATATATGTCAGACAAATAAAAGACAAGTACATGAAAAAGTATTGACCTATACTATATAAAAAATAAACACATACGTCATCGGAGCCCCATGTATCGATGGTCTCCGGAAGTGCCATCACATTATCCGTAATACCACCCGTCTCCCTGCGTGGCATAAAATGTTAGATGCGTGGGTCCTGAGGCCGAAATCTAATGTTTCGGAGCGGAGCAATGCTAGAAAAGTGCTCATAGATCCACCCCTCTAACAATGTAAGGTACCCAGTGATCTGCTTTACACCTACCCTACTAGCAAACCCCAGTTGTCGATATAAATATGCCAACGCAGTGGCTCCCCACGCATAAGTATGTATGCTCTCTAGATCCTCTAAGCAGTTGAGGTAATCGATTAGCACCCGAGTCCCTGTTTTATCAGTAAACAGGGTGCACCTGAGCATATAGAGCAAGTATGCCCTAGCAGAGCATCTGATCACCTCCGGATTACTACGGTCAGTCACCCCCTCGAATCTCGACCGTAGCCACTTTAACCTGACCATGGAACCGTGGACTAATCTCAGCTCATTGCGGGCCTCCGCCACCGTCACTCGAAGTGTACGATGTAATAGATTCACAGCATTCTCATCATCATCATCCTGTATGTTATGGGTGACGGTCCTCCTAACCACAGGAATAGCAAGTAGGGTGCTGACATCATTGAGTGTGATGGTCATCTTCTCGAACGGCATATAAAATGTGTTCGTCTCAGGGTACCATTGCTCGACAAATGCAGTGATAACGACACTGTTCACAGTCTGGTACATACTGTCAACTAGTGGAAATAGTCCAGACCACTTAATGTATCCCCTCCATAAACTATTATCTATGCCTTCTTGCTGGTACTTCCACTCAGCCTGGCTGACCAACTTCAGTAATGGTCGCTCCTGTAATTGAAATAAATACTATAAGTATGTCAAATATTATTAATAAGTATAAATTTTCAATCTTAATAATATTACCTGATGTTATCATATAAATGCAGCAACATGTGTGGAATAGCTGGTAAGAAGTGTCAGATCAGTTGGCGTTCCAAGTACAGACGCCTCAGTAACATCATCTGATACCTCTCCTCTAGTTTAGTCATCTACTACAGCCTCAACCTCTGCATATGAGCGACTGGTAGATGCAACCTCAACGTGTGCATAACTGGTAGATGCCTCATACCTAGATGGGCCTACCCTCTCTATAGCCTGACACTTACGGGCACATACAGTGGGAACAAAATACTCATCTCCTACATCTATATTAGACACAAATGTCATTCAATATTCGATTATATACCGTAGAGAATTTGAGACAAGCATATCAAGTATTTTAAGAGAAAACTAAGAACATGAAAGTTGTAGAGAAACCGGAAGAAAGAGGTTATCATGTATGTTTTTTTTCAAAAACTTTTTTTTTAATTTATTTTTTAAACTTATTTAAGTGTTTTTAATGTTTTTTTTTGGTGCTCGGACTGTGGTCGCCGAGCAGGGGGTCACTGTTCAGATACCCCAGCCGAGCAGTGGCCCCTGCTTGGCGACCACTGGCCGAGCGCCCAAATCTCTATTTTTTTATTAAAAAAATACCTTTGTCGGTCGTAGTTGATCGTCTATCTCGTGTACGGGATCGTCCACCTCGTATACGAACCATATTAAAAGGCAAGGTGAGGGAGAGATTGAGAGGAAACGTTAGGACATTAAGAACTTCAAATGTAAAGGGAGAGGGAGAAAAAAGGTGAAGGAGAGGGAGAGGGAGAAGAAGTCGGAGAATCGAAAGGAGATTGATCGTGCAACAAAAAAATTATGTTTGGTGATGAGTGAGAGAGGGGGAGAGCTGCTCGATAGTGATCCTATTCGTGGGAGAGAGAACTACTGTAAGATGAGGATGCATGAGATGTGGGAGTTGGAATTTTACTTCATTAAAATTGGAGGAGGTGTGGGATAAAGGATACAACGAGGAAGGGACGAGATAAGTTAAAAAATTTATGAGCTGAAATCAGCAACGAGTGAGCGTGTGGGAAGTTCAAAAAAATACTAGCAGACCTTTTTATCTTAATAATTATCACAAGTTCACAGCAATTCTTAAAGTCATTGCATCTCTCTAGATTTCAAACTCCACCACCTTTCTTGTATCCAAGGCAACATCAATTCATCGGATACACAACACAGAGGAGCAAGGGTGAAGCAAAGAGAAAGGATGCAAAACTTTCCATCACCCTCACCCTCCACCTCCACCTCCACAACCAGCACCAGCAGCAGCAGCAAAGAAAACAGGAACCTCTATTGCCTTTTAGCCACCTCTGTAGTGTCTCTAATCTTCATCCTCTCCTACTCCTCCTCTACCCCCACTTCATCATCATCATCAACTTCTGGGTCTTCTCCATTTGCCTTCCCAAAGGTCTTCAAACCAAATCAAGCTGATCCTAACCTTCTCTCTGCAACCCCTCCTTCAATCGCCTATTTCATCTCCGGCTCCAATGGCGACTCCGACCGACTCCTCCGCCTCCTCTACTCCATCTACCACCCAAAAAACCAATACCTCCTCCACCTCGACCTCACCGCCCCCCAGTCCCAACGCGACCACCTCGCTCTCTCCGTCCAATCCGTCCCCGTCTTTCGTGCCTTTCAGAATGTCAATGTTGTTGGCAAGGCCGATTTCGCTTATTCCCACGGCTCCTCCGCCATTGCCTCAACTCTTCATGGTGCTGCAATTCTTCTCCGCTTCTCTGCAAATTGGGATTGGTTCATTAACCTCTCTGCCGCCGATTACCCTCTTGTGACTCAGGATGGTCTGTGTGCCTGAAGACTTTGCTGCCAATATATGAGATAATCAGATCTGTGGAAATTTTTTGTTTTTTGGGTTTTAACTGATTTTTCTGATCTGGGTCTTCATGGGTTTTCAGATCTTCTCCACATATTGTCGCTATTACCGAGGGATCTGAATTTTGTGAATCATACCAGTTATATTGGCTGGAGAGAGTATGAAAACTGACATTTTTTATTTTCTAAGAATTATGCTTGTGTTATGACATATTTAGAAGTTCTGTGTATTGACATGAATGATTTGAGTTCTGCAGATCTCGTAGAATGAAACCCATCATTGTTGATCCTGGGCTTTATCTTTCTGCCAAGAGAGATATATTTTATGCTACGCAAAAGCGGGAATTGCCGAACGCCTACAGATTGTTCACAGGTTAGTGTTTGTTTAATTTTGTTCCTTGTTCAAAGATAATCTTGGGGTGTTATTATATGCTTCGCGAAAAGGATTAAGAGGTCACTAATCAGGAAAGATAAAAGGTTTAAGATGTCAAATGCCTACATGTTTGTAGTTACAAATGCTTATTTCACATCATTAAACATGAGGATTTTTTGGGGGGCTAAAACATTAGCATTTGTGTAATGTGATTTTCTTGTGTGAAAGATTAATGCTGGTACTTTAGACAACTGAGATATCCATGTTTTCCTTAATGACACCTTGCATTTTCATGCTAAAGCTAGAAGCATTGATTATGTTCTGATGCATCAGACAGGAGATAGGCTGGCAATGGTGAATAAATGGTTGGTTCTGTTGTTTTTGTTCGGTGGTAGACGTATTTGGTAGAGACTCATAACTGGTGATGTGACCTTCTTAGTTTTGGTATCAACAGACTCTATGCAATATTATCTCAGTTGACTCCCTAGTCCCTAGTGATGCCAGTGTGATGTGAGTTCAGAAACTGAATGACCTGAATTTTTGACATAACTGAAAACCAATTGCCCATGTAACACTGATGATGATTAAAAGTACTCAAGAATGGTGGGATATTTGTAGGATGAGATGTTTTGAGATGATGTTTTCTGCTTGGGCCTCCGATGGGATTTAGACTGGTCCTATAAATGTTGGAAGATGGTCCAAAACCATTTGGTTGAGCTTACACTGCTTCCTAGACGATATGAAAGATATCCATGGGCTGATGGATTAGTCACTGAAGATTTAGATCAATGCTATGTTGGGATTGTGGCAAATGTAAGGTAAGGAGGAGAAGAAATAACCATTAGTTAGGAAGAGATAATTGATACCTCTGCGAGGTCTTCTCATTGATCCCCTTACATAGCAGGGGTGAATTTTTATTTATTTTTGGAACGTAAAGTGATTCTTGTTAAATTTTACATTATGTGACACTTTTGGACGACTCATGGATTCAAGACATTAAACTATCCTTCATGAATGTTGTTATATTCCCAAACCATGGAAGAGATCAAGGAGCAACTCCTCTCTCTATCTCTTTTTTTTTCATTCTTTCTTTCTCTCTCTCTCTCTCTCCCCCCCCCCCCCTTAACTTTAAGAGGTGGGAGTAGGGTAGTTCTCAACATAAACTTGAGATTAAGGACATTTACAATTATTTTGCATAATTCTATTCTAATAGAGTTCTCATTGCTACATAACACACACTAACCTTTATATTGCAGGAAATAAAGAAGAACAGAGATGGACTTTTCTTGATGAGAAGATGTCCTTTTCCTTCTTTTTGGGTAGGCCAGGGTAGTAGTAATAATAAGGACACTAGGATTAGGATTGGGGTTATTTGAAAGGGATGGTATAATTTATGGTTAATAAGGTGGAGGGTAATGATGAACTGTGTTGTAGATAAAAGATTTGGGTTGAGGAGACAGAGATAGAATAACAGATGATAAGAGAAAAGAGCGCAGAGGTTGGGTCAAGGGATGATTAAAAGAAAGAGGATGAGAAAAATGAAAGAGTTTCAGAAGAGAGGCAGTGAATGAAAGACGGAGAAGAGAAGAGAATCAATGGTTTTAAAGGGAGTAAAATTGCAAATTTGGATTTGAAGTTCTACAAATTAGTGAACTCCTTGCCAGAGTCCATCAAAAGGGTATGGTTTCCCTCTAGAGAGTATGTTGTATATAAATTGAAAGATGTGGAAAACATGTTATCTTTCCGTTATTGTCATGCCTAAACAACGTTTGTCTCAATTCTCATAGCTGCTTAGATCCACTGTATATAACTGCTATGGTTTATTAGACTTGCACTATGGCCATAGTTCTTTCTCATCTCATATAATTGGTTTACGGAGTACAGAATAAAAAGTGTGATCCATTTATGGTGATTATCAATTCAAAGATGATTTTTTTTTTTTGTGTGTGTGTGTTGGGGGGGGGGGGGGAGTGGGGATGGGGGATAAATATTATCAATTCAAAGTTTGTCCAGTAATTTCCCCATGCCAACGGTGAAAAGAGGGTGAGTAGATCTGATATTGTTAGCTTTTAGTTCATAGGTGGGCATAAGTGTTTTCGTTCCCTAATCATTCAAGGAACAAAGGTTAGTTCCTTGCTGATTCTCATGCCAGTATTATTGTTGCGTTGCTTCATTGCAATTGGTGAAACTATTGAACTTTAAATTTATGGACCCTGTGCTTTCCAAGTTAGGAAAGAGTGTTGTGGTTGTGTTCAGCCACATCTGGTTGTTCAATGAGCCTTTTGTATGTTCCACCTCACAAAGGGTCAAATTCAAAAGCTCCATGACGTATCGGGACTTCAGTTACAGCGGTATATTTGGTAATTTAGGTTTAAATTTTTTATTTCGCAACAATCTTTTAATTTTATTTGTTTTCGATTAATCTATGTTAGTTTTTTGTTAGTCAGTTTAGGGGGGGTTATTTATTTCTAAGTAGGTTAAGTTTTATTTAATTTTTTGGAAAGTAAAAAGTCTTATTTCCATGACTTTTAGTTAAGCCTTATTTTAGGCAGTCAAAACTTACCGTTTGGTTTGATTTTGGCATCATGTGAAAGGTTATTCAATCACTTTTTCAATGAGTCTAAGATCTTGCTGTCAAGGTACCATAACATGATGGAATTTATGTTCCAAAGCTTTATTTTTTTATTAGGAGTCTCTTTAGGTAATATCTTAGTAGTTATGGTTTGTTTATAAATATGGAGGAGATGGAGTGGTGTAATAGGTAGAGAATTTTATTTTATTGAATGAATGAAAGTTTATTTTGGTTGAAGACTTCAGCCATGTGAAATAATTGGTGATCCTAGGTAAAATTTCTCTCTTCTCTTGAATCCTTCTTAAGTCTTACCCTTCTCTCTTGATCTTTCTCTTCTCTCTCAATCTTCTATCTTATCGTTGTATTAGTTTTGTTGAATTTCTGTTTATCATAATCGATTGTTAAAGTTACCTCAACTGCACTTCACGCATACAAATATCCCAGAGCCTTTTCCTTTTCCTTTTCATGTAGTCACCCTTCCTTTGATTTTTCATCCACCAAAAAATCTGATTTCTTGATTTCTTAACATTTTCCTTTAAAAATCACATAAACCCTGTTTTATTTCATCAAATTAGAACTCTACCATTCAACCCCCTACTATTCCTTGTAGTTCAGTCCTAGGTTCATAAAATCCCTAAGTTGTCATTCTACATTAGGTTGTATTAAGCTTAAAGCTCATTACCTAGTGTTGGTCCTGTAACTATAGGGTGTTGGGAGGGTTGGACCGGAGACAGGCCTAACCTTTGACTATTTTGCACAAAGTGGCTGCTCATGAGACTCGAACCCGCATTTTCATGCTAGCAGCCCGAGCCACTACCATAAAATCCCTAGGTTGAATTAAGCTTTATCGTTATTATTATTATTATTATTATTATTATTATTATTATTATTATTGTGAGAGATAAAATGAGATTTTATTTAGAAAAAAAAATGAAGAAAGAAAAACATCACCTAGGAGGAGAGAAAGGAAATAAAAGAAAAGGAGGAAAAAAAAAAAGCAAAGTGAAACCAAGAGAGTGCAGCTCCTCACACAAACAAAATTCCAATCAATCTCAACAAAGTTAGCCCTAATGAAAACCCAATTAAAAAAAATCTTATAAATAAAATTTGCAAGCTCTATAAAACTCCTTAGCCTCCCTTGAAAATTCTGACATTCATTTCCTTCCAAAGACCCCAATAGATGACACTAGGCAAGGTGATGATGACATGGGAGCAAGGTGAGGCCCACACTTGGCCTTGGTGGGGTCCATACATGGAGTGATTTATGGAAGATGCAATGTTATCTGGGTTTAGTAAGGGTCTTATATATTTTATGTGTCCATGTAATAAGGCCGATAGTGCCAAGATTTTGGTTGTTTTTTTTTGTTTACAGTAATCCTGTTTTTTATGTTTGGCCCACTTTTTCAAAGGGAAAACCTTGCCCTTTTGGCTTGATTTTGGTGTCATTAGATAGGTTACTTAGTTTCCTTTCTAATGAGACCAAGATTGCACAAATCTGATGTGATTTTGGAAAGTTATGACCAAATTACTAAGGGTGTCAGTAAAAACGAGAATACTGATTTTTTTTTATGAAGTCTTACGTTTTAGTTATTTTAATTTTTAGAAAAGTGAGTTTTTAGAAAACTTGGCTAACAAGTTTATGATTTTTAGGATGTTTATAGTTGTTTAAGGTTATAAGACTATTTAAAGGCACCCCTCCCTATAATTTTACAATGAAATTGATTGGAAAAAAAAAATATTTGTTCTCTCTATAAGAATGGGAATAATTTTCTCTTCTCCTATAGTATCAAGATTGGAGACCTTGGTTGGTGACTTCCAAGAGGCATGAGGTTGGTGATTTCTTCATAAGTTATCTATCTCTTTCTTTTTCTTCTTATTTTTCTCTATTTCGTTCTTCTTCTTTTCATTCTCTTATTTTTTTCTCTTTTTCCTTTATATCTTTGTTGTTTACTAGTTTTTTTCCATGAAAGACCCATCTTCTCAAGTGTTTATTGAACCCTTTTAAATTTTAATACCCAAACCTCTAAATTAGTTTTCCTACATTTTTTTAAACTTTTTGATTTGACCCATCTAATCTTATCAGAATTTCATGAAATTTTAACTGTAGAACCCTTAAACACGTTACAAACTACCTAAAATTTTTGGAATTTTGTAACATGTCAGAAGGGTATTTTGGTAATTTTTGGAATTTTATCCAAAATTACATAATTACCTTTTTGGGCTCTTTTCCCTTTTTTTTTATTTTCTGTTCTTTTTTATTCTAACTTCTATTCTACCAGTCTATTTCTTGATTTACCCTATTTTGTGGCTACTTGATTGCTTTAAAATTCAATTCTTGAAATATCATGCTTCTACAGTTAGAATCTCATAATTATTTGAGCCTCTTGGAATTATTCTACATTAAGTTTTGGTATCTTTCCCTTGTGCTACATCACAAGGTCCTCTAGATAACCTAAGGAAAAGCACATAAATAACCCACTAGCCCAAAATCAAATCCTAAAAATGGTCGGGGAAGGACCACGAGATTATAAGACGAGAGAAAGAATCCCCAAATCCTATAAGCCATAGGACAATGAACAAAAAGGTGATTGGCTGACTCCTCACTCATAAAAAGAGAAAATATATTTTCCAAATTTCATCATCTACTTTGGAGATGATTAAGGGTGATAATTTTATCTAGGTAAGCGTTTCACAAAAATAAGAAAATTTTTTAGGAGATGCTCGAGATCTAAATGCTTTTATGGGGAATGAGACCATCCTCAAATTCCACAACTCAATATACATAGATTTGGAGGTGAATAAGCCCTTCCTATTGATGATCCACTCCCAGTCATCACGCTTATTGAGATCCATCTTTAACTCCTCCAACAAAGACATGAGCCTAAGCATGTCACCCAACTCCAAGTCAAACAAGTTTCTCCTAAATCTAGGATTCCACATACAACTCCCAAAATCAAAGGAATCCATCACCGAAACCTGCCTAGTCATGACCAAAGAAAAGAAATTAGTAAACACCTCCTTTAGGGACCTTTCCCCACCCAAAGATCCTCCCAAAACAATCTCAGTACCTGACCACAACTTGATCCGAATAAATCTCTAAAAATCCTTAACTTTAAGAATCAATTTCCAAATCCCACACCTATGTCTCATATGCACACCATTGGAATCCCAAACAAAGTGTGCTCACCAAATCTGGCTACCACTTTGCTTTGCCAAAGGCTATCTCTCTCCACCCCTAACTTCCAAGAGAGCTCGATTATGATACCTTAACCTCTTAATCCCAAGCCCACCATTAGCAATCGGCCTACAGAAAGATCATGTATTATTAAGTGTTGATCAGATTTTCCACCATCTTGACAAGGATCAAACTAATGGATGATACAATCATACTGTTAAAGTTGTCCTGAATCCATTTAAAACCAAGACCGGTAATGTATGTTGTTTCTTATAGTTCAGGTGATAAACGAGATGTTTCATATGTAATAATATATATGTTAATTTTCCAATGCACATGTTTATCCCTTAATCCTACATGATTGAGATTCCACTCCATGATAAAATGTAAACTTTGGACATGGACATGGGTTGATATCAAACATGATCTCTAAAACCCAAGACCGTGACATGAGTTGTTATATTTTAAGATGTCTTCACAATAATTTAATTTAAATTCATATTGTTTGCATTAGTTCCCTTGCAAACCATCTGATGCAGGATACAAGGGAAGTGAATATACCAAAATTGATGTAGGATATTCCAAAAGCCTTGACAAAGTTATTAGAATAAAAGTGTGGAAGCAAATAAATCAAGAAAAGAGTTTAGAAACAAACAAATAGCCACAAAAATTTAAAAATCAGAAAATAAAATCGCGGAAAGAAGATTAGAAGCAATTAGAACATAAAAAAGGAGAAACTAGAAGAAAAGAACCCCAAAGGGTATTTCTATAATTTTGGATGGAAATTCCAAAAAAACTAAAATGCCCCTCTGACACGTCAGAAAATTATGAAATTTTTATGGTTGTTTCTGACATGTTCCAGGGTTCTACAGTTAAAATTGTATTAAATTCTGACCAGAATTGATGGGTTAAATTGTGGAATTTCATAAACTTGAAGGTGCTTTAATGGAGGTTTAAGAAGAAGAAAAGAAAAAGAAAAAGAGAGGAGAATAAGAAACTGAGAGAAAAGTAGAATGAGAAGAAGATAATAGAGATACCTTGGAGAAAGAGAGAGGGTGAAGTGGATACTCATAAGTGCACTTAGGGTGCTACAACCTACATGGAGAGAAGAGGGGAGCCTAGGAGATGGCATCAACCCTTGGAGATGAGAACATGGCTACAGCCACACCTTGGGAACACCCAAATCTTCAAAAACTTGTTTATTCTTCACCATCAAATTATGGGGGAAAGGTTGCCTTTAAATATACTTACAATCTTAAACAATTAGAAACTTGCAAAAATTGGAAACCTTCTAAAAAATCATAAACTTGCAAACCAAGTTTTCTAAAAACATAAAACTTTCTAAAACTTACTTTACTAAAAATTAAAACTTAAGACTTTCTAAAAAACATTATTCCCGTTTTTATTGACACTCCCTTAGTAA
>JAOXJP010213315.1:0-11837 GCA_025762735.1 Platanus orientalis
GTATTGTTTATGATTAAACCTAACTTTAAAGAAACATTATTCTTAGTTTGTGCTTAGATTGAATAAAACAATCTTTTATTTTTGAAAGATGAATCAACCATGATTTTATAAGAGTGGTAATAAGACTATAAGTTTTGAAAAGTAGAAAATTATTTTTAAGAAAAGTTAAGTTTAGAAAGGATCATGCATACATGCATATAATGTTACATTGTGAACTATGTCATACTTAGCTATGAATTATTTTGTTTGAATCCTTTTATAAAATGATATCATAAATGCTAATATGTTAAAGTTTGATTTATAATAGTGTATGAGATTATTGTTATGAGTATGATAAAACATGTGATTGTTTTGTGTTAAGAAGCTTTGATAAAAAAAAGTACGGTTCATAAGAATTAGTGTGATTTATATTTGAAGATGAGAAGGAAGTAAGGTGATTCATAAGAGTTATGAATGATTTACAGACCTTATATGTTATATTTGAAAAGATCCATTGTAGTTTATTATTTTAGAGATCCCTTGTGGATTATGTGTTTTAGAGAAAGTAATAGTTAGAGATGGATACCAAAGTGGTTATATATTCAAAGACCCCCTCAAAGGTTTTATATTTGAGACAGAGACCTACTCATAGGTTTTGTAAGTGAGAACTATTCAGAGACTCCATCAAAGGTTTTGTATTTGAGATAAATCCACTCACAGGTTTTGTATGTGAGAACCATTCACAGACCCCCTTAGTGGTTTTGTATTTGAAATAGAGACCTACTCACAGGTTTTGTATGTGAGATAACCACTATGTACTAAAAGTCTTTAAAATGTAGAAGTGTATTTTTTAAGAAGTGCATTGGAGATTATAGATGAGTGGATTAGATAATTGTGTTAAGAGATCCTTAGATGGTTAAAAGCAAATGAGAATTACTGGTTTGAAGATGCTAGGAGGATTATAGATGAAAGAAGTGTTTGAATTTTAGAAGTTTCATAGGTAAAGTTGGTATAAGAATGATAATTTTGTGATAAGTATAAGTATAAAGTTTTTGTTTGTATAAATAAAGAACATGAGATAAGCATGAAGATGAATAAAGATATGTTTTGATTATAAAAGTTATTGCATAAGAAAATGTGGATTTGCATAAAGAGTTTTCAGCATGTTATAAAAATCTCAGTTCAGTTATGCTTTTGGTAAAGTAAGTAAAGTTTATTTTGAAAATATTTGTGTTAAGTCTTGACTCATATTATGTTGTAGCCTTTATTTTATTACTTGCAAGCTATAGACTCACCCATCAATAATGTTGTTTTTTCATATTAGCTCTTTACATATATTGTTAGTAGGTGAGCCCATGGGGCACTATGAGACATGACATAATACAAAGAGAAGATGAATTAAAATATTTACTTTTATTCTTTATTTTATATATATGTTCATATCTTTTATTTCAATTTATGTTTATAAACCCATGTTAAGGAATGATATGTTTATGAGGTTTGAGAGTTTCACTTCAGTTTAATTATGAAAAATTAATTGACAAGATTTTATTTCAAATGACTAGTTTTCCTTCTACAATGATGCTAATGATTTAAAAGTAAGATTCCACTACACATGGTAATGGTTTGGATTAGAAGTTGGTTTTAATTACAGACAATGAACGAGTTGAGTAAATGCAAGAACTTAATAGGAAAAAAATTAAGGATTCTTTTATAATATTCTGCTGTAAAAAGGTCTTCAGTAAAATAAAAAAGAAGAAGAGTTTAAAGAGATTAACACTCCAAAGTCTTGTCTAGTGAAGGGATTTTTGGGCATTACACAATTACTTTTGGACAAAAACACCCCTAAAAAAGTAGAAAATAAATCTAACTACTAAGGCCTATTGAGCCTCTTCTAAGATTCTTTTGGGCCTTGACCTTGGGCCTTCAAAGTGGAAACTTGGCATCTAGCCAATGAATGGTTGTTGCATCAATCCCCCTCCTCTGAAAAGTACTCAACTCCATTGACTTAGGTTGGGGTTCAAGAATACCATTACTTCTAGGAATCTGATGAAGTAAGTATGATTCAAACATTTTCTTAAGCTTGATGTTCCCCACGTCTAGATAAGGAACCATAGTCACTCTTTTCTTATCATAAAAGAAAGAATAAGTATTTTTGAAACCACAGTGCTGCACTTTTCTGTCATATAGCCAATATCGTCCAAGTAATTTATGAGAAACTTTAAGGGGTAGTACATCACATAAACTTGTTCAGTAAACTTGCCAATCTTATAAGTAACCATGCTCCTTTCCTGAATCTTTAGATTAGTATTGTCTACTCATGCAACCTTTTAGGGTTCATGATGTGGTTCAATCTTCAAACTCAACTTCTTGCAAACTTCTTCAGACACAACATTAGCACAACGTCTTCCAACATTGGCAAGTGAGTAAAGTTGTCCATTACATCGAACTCTAGTTTAGAAAATATTATTCTGCTTCTAATCCTCAGAACCTTTGACCTCCTTTATAGTCAAGACAGGGTGTATAACAAACATAGGACCATCCTGTTGCTCCAAACGTTGTTGTGCAAGATCATTCTTAGCCTCCAAAATCATATCCTCAGTCAGCATGTACACCTCTACATCCTTATCACTCTTAGACGTAGTCTGCTTATCTGTAACTCCAACAACATGCTGAGAACACTAGGTAGATATATGGTTAGGACTTCCACATCTAAAATATGCTCTTCTACCCCCATGACTAGAAGACTCTAACTGCTTGGCCCTAGGTGGTGTAGAAGCTCTGTTTGGTTTAGATGTTGTTGTTGAAGCTCCATTAGGTTGTGGCCTAGATGCTAGTTTACTCATGGAACCACCATATGTTTGGCTCATTGTTCTATATGAACCATCAGATAAAGCTCTCCTGGCTTGGATTCCCAGGAGTCATTCTTTCACTTGATAAGCAATCTGCACTACCTCATCTAAGGAAGGTAGTTTAGAATAACACAATCCAACTGCAACCTGAGGATGTAAACCTTGCCTGTACATAGCCACCACAATCTCATCCTCCCATCTGATCTTGGCTCGCACTAACAACCATTAGAACTGGGATGTGTAGGCCTCAACTATACTAGATCCCTGTTGCAATTGCATAAACTCCATATGAGCTCTCTATCTGTACCCTAGAATCTCAAACCGTCTCTTCATAGTTGCTTTCAAGTCCTCCCAATTCCTCAAAGTGCCCAGCCTTCTATGTTCTTCTTTATAATTCTCCCACCAGATGTGGGCTATATCTTTTAACTTGGCTTCAGCAAACTATAGTTGTTTGTTCTCTGAAATATCATGCCAAGTGAAAAATGCTTCAACACTACGAATCCAGTCTTGGAAGGCATCTAGATCTTGGTGTCCATAAAAATCTTGCACCTCTAGCCTCACGTACCTATCCAACTCATGATGACTTGCATGATACACATAATCCCAATCTCCATAGCCACGCCTATGCTACTCAATCCTAGGCTGCTCATATATATCCTAATCATATCTGAGAGGCTTGAACCTAGCCTGATCATATCTTGAATGTTCAAATCTAGCCTTTTGATCCTGCCTGGGATAAACAATTTCATGCTAAGTCTGATGACTTGTCCCAATACCATGCATGCTATGGGACTACACTAAAAGAGGTTGCTCTAGCTGATGATATTCCTTTTCCTGCTGAGTTGATTGGTTACCTGTTGTAGATGCATTTAAAGGAGGCAATCTAGCCAGAAGCTCAGTAAACATCTTACATGTCTCCTATTTAATTTGGTCCATCCTAGATGTAAGCTTAGAGTCTAATGCTTTGAATTCTTGTCTAAGGCTCTGAACATCACCCTTTATAGGTCGAATGTTTGTACTATGTTCATCCACTGTACTGGATAAAGTATTAATGGTGTGAACCATGCTTGACTCTTAAGAAGTTTTAGGACAATAGAAAATAAAAGAGGGAATTTCCTAAGGAACGCAACTAAATAGAACTTAGTTGGAACTTGGCTCTGATATCAATTGATGTGGGAGTGCCTAAGAGAAGGTTGTGGATTCCCACAAGTGTAGGGACCAACCAACAATCAGAAACACACTTTAAAAGTTGGAATATCACTAGGAATGAGTTTTGGAAAATACGGAACACCAATGGTGAAATTACCAAATTGCCTTGGCTTGCATCAGAAATTTATGGGATTTGGCAAGGTTGTTCTTAGTCCCAAAATACACATATGTCTTGAATTTCAAATAATTTGGACAAGTTTTAATGTGTGTACTTGTAGGAAAATGGTTGTTGTATTGTGTTTGAGGAATTAATACAAACATATACAGGGTGATAAAATAAAAGATTAGTTCGGGTTCAAAATAGTAGGCTAAAAAGGTTCATACAAGGGCTTCTTAGGACAAAATAGTAGAGGAGAATAGTATTCAAATAAGACTATGTTAAAAGGATAAGCAGTGGCGAAGGAGGCTGATAGGAGTGGACTTAATCCGGGGCAATTTTAGGGAAGAAGCAATGGGGAAAAATAGGGACAACACCTTTATGGTTTCTATAGGTGTCGTGAAAACCTAGGAAAGATTTTGGGTTGCAAGATGATGTCCTAAGGCTTAAAAAAAACTTTTGAGTAGGGAAAACAGAAAGAGAATTAGGGATTATGATTTCGGTAGAGGTTTGAGAATGAAACTATTGTTTTTCTTGAAGGTACTAGCAAAGGAAAGGGAATAGATGTTGTCGCATGGGAGAAAAGAGGATAGGTACGGGTTTTTTCTTGCTACAAACAAATTTTCTTACAATAAACAGCAACTAACCTCAAGAATAAAGCAATGAAATAGGGAAGAAAGAAGTAAGAATGAAGCGAGACTAGAGGAAGATGAGAAGAGAAGATGGAGAGGTAAGAAGAAATAACAAAAGAAGAGGAGAGAGAGAGAGAGATAACTTACTAGGTCTCCCAAATCATAGAAACCAGAAAACTTCAAACATCTTTTATTCAAATTCTCCAACAATTCTCGTACAACACTAACTCTTCTCTTATATAGGACCTCCATCCACAAATTGACCAAAATACCCTTATTATAAGTGACTTTAGTCAGCAAATGTAAAAAAAAAGTCTTAAAATTTTCAAGTAACTCCTAAAACTAATCCCCATTACAATTAAACCCCTGGCTATAGGCCTTATTACAAAATACCACCTAAGACAATAACTTTTGGACAAAAATACCCCTAAAAAACAAAAAATAAATCTAACTACTAAGGCCTATTAAGCCTCTTCTAAGATTTCTTTTGGGCCTTGACCTTGGGCCTCCAAAGTGGAAACATGGCATCTAGCTAATGAATGGCTGCTGCATCACTAAGGTGCCCCGGGTGTTGGCCCATTTAGAATTTGTTAACTCATAATGCTGATTGCATATGTTAATTAGCACAAATTGAAATTTAAGTTTTTTTTTTTTTTTTTTTGAAGAGACCTGTAAAGCCTCATCAGATCTCATGCTTCCATGATCTAAAAAAATGATACAAAAAATGGGGCAAGTGGGTGAGTCTAAATCTTATAGGGACCATGGATGGGATGAAAATTGGAGTGTCCCTTAGTATAATAGAAATGGAGTCAGTTTTGGAACAAGAGGATGATATAAGTATTTAGAAACTTTGAACCAGAACGAGGATCTAGACACATTGCAATATCAAACCCAATGATTAGATACCAGGTTTCCATCATGGTTGTGATGTTAAACATGGTTGACTGAAATTCGATTTAAACTTATTTTCAATATTGAAAATCATGATGGCAACTGATTAGTGATCACTAATGCCCATGCAATTATTGAATGACTTTTCTTGAGGTCTATAAAAGTGTTAAGAAATTGAGAGGCTAAATCATGAGTTGTATTATGATGATAGGAGGAAGGCGATTAACATATTTTTGGTTGCATGATTTTTAGATTTTGATTTTGTAGAGGGATTATTGGTCAATGGTTAACCGTGTCAATAAGAGTGCTTGAATTGATTGTGCTGGACCTGATTTTCATTCATAATGATCGCCACTAGGTTATGATAGAGCGTTACTAGGGTTATATTTACCTTTGAATTTTGCCCAGCCTACCTCCATGACCTGGCCATATATGGTTAAACCTTATTGGATCACCATGGTTCTCACAATCAAGATGCTTCCAGTTCTAGCCGGATTCTATAGGGTATTCTTAATTTTTTTTGTTGTTGTTGTTTTAAACAAGGAAAAAGGGAAAAGAATGATAGATGCAATGGGTCATTTAATTCGGTAACAAAGGTATATGGTGTGATTGGTTAACCTAAGGGTCAAAGAACTTGGTCAAATTAAGTAACATGAGCTAGCAAGAAATCTATCAAGCCAATCCCATTTTTAGACCAACCAAATCCACTTGGACTAAACAAAGTGGGTGCAACTTAAACTCAATTAACCTGAGTTGATTTGACTCTACCTGAACTAATTCAAATCAATTTGAGTCAGTCCAACTCGGACCTTACCAACCCAAACTAACCATCTTTTCTAAACTCCTCTCTTATCTTTTTTACCTTTATTAGCATAAGAATTATGTGATTTCATCCTGTGTAAGTGTTACACACTACCATTTTCATTGTTTTAATTGATACTGTGGGATAACTACTTAAAGAATGCTCCCCATCCTTTTTCTGATTTGTTTTTTTTTTACACGCTACATGGATGCTAATCCCCTTTTTAGATAGTTTTACATTAGCAGGTTTCACATATATGACACTCATTTACAAAATTAAAACACACTTACAAATATAGACCCAAATTCTAAACCAAATTAAGTAGGTAATTGCATATGCGGATGCACCAAGATGCCCAACACCTTCCCTGGTCCATAATTGAACCACTTACCTAAGAAGCCTCTGAGTTGATCAATTTAAGTTAAGTTGGAATCCAATATTTCAAAGTAATTTTGAAATAAATATAAAAAATATTTTATTTTAAATAGATGTCCAATCACATTTTTAAACGGGTCGGTAGCAACTCCAAGCCATCGTGGGTTAGGCCCATGATGAGTGGACCCCTTTTCTAAGAAGTTCACCTATCATGCAAAAATCGAGGCCCACAAAGGCTGACCTAAGAGTGTATTTGGGGTAACTTCATAGGTATACCTATACCAACCCCAAGATAATTGGGACATTGCTGGAAAGCTCTAGGAGTCTACTTTCTAACAAAAATAAACCTTGAGGGAATAGGTGTTTCCTTGAGGAAGTTATGATTGTTTTCCCACAGGGTGTTTGTACTATTAGACTCATTAATTTGAAGTAACTTTGGAGATACACCAATAAAAATATAAAATGAATTAGAGAGAAAAATTTATCCTATTAAAAAGGTCTTGAAGTCTATTTTTTGAAAAAATAAATGGCAATCGAAATAGATAAGCATAGAGGGAGATACAACCATTTTAGTTCGAAGAGTCAAAAAATGGAAAACACAGGGGATGCAAGTGCTAGGCCGGATCGATCGGGAGGGTGTCCCGATTGATTAGGGGTGTGATGAAGGCCCAAAATGTATTGGTAACACAAGTGGGTTGGTTTTCTTGTGTAGGAAACCCTAAGGAATGACTATAAAGCCTATTTTTGCCGCATTTGAAGTTTGTATGACAGAGAGAGAAAGAGATTTTTTGGGAGAAAAAAGAAGTTTGAAAAATAATTGGGAGAAGAGAGATTCTTCTTCTCTACAAGCTTGTTAAGTTGGTAAATCTAGATATAGCTTAGGAAACATGTTGTTTACTATTTTTTTCTCTATTTTGGGTTCTAATCTAGGTTTTGTTACTTGATTTTAGAAAAAGGAAGGAACTACAAGGGGAAAGGTGTTGTGGAAGAGGAACTCCTACTTGGAAGTAAGGATTGATAGATTGTGAGTGGATATGCAATTTATGTTTTACTTTCCTTTTCTAGGTTTATAGATATGTGATTTTATTCCCTGTTTGCAAAGATTTGTTGATTAATCTCTATGAAAATTAGTTATGTGAATGAATACACATTTTATGTTTACACTTTTCTCTTTAAAATCATAGATGTGTGATTCCATTCCTATGTTTCTATGATTTATGACATTAATCTCTATGGAATTGGTTGTGTGAGTGGATATATAATTTATGCTACACTTTTCTTTCCTAGGTTTATAGAAATGTGATTCTATTCTATGTTTGCAAGGTTTTGTTATTAACCTCTATGGAAATTGGTTGTGTGAATGGATACACATTTTATATTTACACTTTCCTCTTTAGAATCATAGATGTGTGATTTCATTCTTATGTTTCCATGATTTGTGTGAGTGAATATGCATTTTATGCTCATTTTTCTTTCTTAGGATCTTAGATTTAATGTTTATGAGTTATGTTTTGGTAGATCCATCTCTACTCCCTTTTGAACTTGTTGACTACTTGTTAATGGATCTTAATATTCTTGATGGGAACATATTAGATAAAAAGTTCTTTGTTGGTTCCTTGGTTTCTTGGAGTTTAGAACTATGTTTTCATGGATGGAGATATGGGGTATGATTGGAATGGTTTCTAATCTATGAGATGAAGTTGGAAGTATGATTTGGAATGAGATGAAGGGGTTTGGAGGATTCTTATGGTGAAGATTGGGCTTCCCTTTTGTTTTCCTCATTGATTCCTTATTTCTTGCTCTCTACATGTTTGATGAAATGTTTTTTACTATTTTCTCTTACCATATACATGTCTTTTGGATGCCTTTGGTTCATTTTACCCTAATGTTATGTGTTCTTGGAATTTGGAGTTAACTACATGATGGTAGTGTACTATTTCTATGAGTTTTGGTAATCTTTACTATTGTTGGAAAGTTTATAGAGTTAAATTTACATGATTTTGATGAAGTAGATGGTTCCTTATAGTGTATCTTTGTTTACCCTTTTGATTTCTCTTTGAAATCCCTAAATGCTTGCTTCCTACCTATTTGATGGAATGCCATATAACTTGTTCTCCATGATTTATGTATCTTTAGCATGCCTGTTGACTCCTTATGTTAGTCTATTACTCTATTTGGTAGATTTCATTCGATTCATGTTAAACCATGATAAATTGTACTAATTCTATTAATCCTTGTTCCTACATTACTCTTTGCATCATGTGATAGCTCTTAGTGGCATGAGCATGTTGTCATTGGCATGGTTTACTCCGAGAATTTCATGAGGCACTTTAATTGAATTTCTACATGAATTTTTAAGGACTTGAAATACTTAGTTTTTAAACTATATGGACATTGGCATAAAACGATTTTACATCCATGAGCATCCCATATGTCCCTAGATTTGGTCCAAGCATCTTCACTTGAATGTTGGAATTTGACCCCTCTTATGTGATTTACTACTTCATTCTTTGGACTCTTCATGAAATAGAATATGTAGATATTTTTAAAATGACATACTTATGTAATGACTATAGTACTTTATAAAAGCATGAATTTGGTTCACTGTTTCTTTTGACCCACAGATTTTTTTTGGTACCCTTGTCCAGGAAATTTTAGAGGACTACCCTAGTCCAAGGGAATCATATGGGATAAGCCATTATTTGGGAGAATTTTAGCAGACACAAATATGCCCTTGTCCTAGGGAATTTAGAGGACTACCTTAGTCTAGGATAATTATATGGGGCACACTTTTGATGCCCTGGGGGATTTTTATGGGCTAATATTGGTTTTTATAACCCTCTTCAGGTACCTAATCACTAGGTCACATTAATAGGTGAAGAAATCCCTAACGGCCTAATATATGTTATATAATGTACTATGTTAGAGACCCTTATGTGGGTTATGTAATTTTCTTTGTTGAAGACCTTTCATGGTTTATTTACATTTAGATATGTTATGTGATGGTGACTCTATTGAGTTTTACATGTGGCATATATATTACGAGGCATGTGCATATAATACTTAGCTTATGGCGTATAGCATGTAGCATATGCATGATTCAGCCTAATTAACTTCAAATATTCTTGTGAAAATCTTATGACATGCGCATACTCGAATCATAGTAAGGATACATGTTTTGTAAATTTGATGTACTCTCATATATACTTTGATTCTTTAGTCTATCTTGATTCTTCCTATTTACTACAGTTATTATCTTTGGCATCTTTTTGTGTTGTATAAACTGCATACCTTCCCGTTAAGCCTGTCAAGCTTACTTCAATTGGTACTACCCGTAAATAGAGTCTTAGAGGATAGGTGTTTGTAGAGACGGTTTAGGATGCGGTAGAGTGAGATTGTCACTACCTGAATCCACGGGCCATGAAGTGGGCCAAGTTTGGATCCATGACATGGGAACGACATGCCTTGAATATAACAAAGAGACCAATGAATTCGGAGTGTGTCATTAACCCCCTCATATCATCACATATCATTTCTCATATAAATTTATTTCCTTATCTTTTCACGTCCATTTAAATCCATATAAAGCAATCACTTCATAGTGGAATAATAATAATAATGACAAAATCCAAATAAGCGCAGTAGAAATCCATATCCATCATCTACAAATAAAGAGGTTTAATGTCTTCATCCATTAAAAGGCCTCAAATGGCCATTAATACAAGCCTAAACTAAATGAATAAACATCTCAAGTCCAACGTCCAAAAGAAGAGTAAACCAAAGGAGAAGTCCTTAGGCTTAGATGTCTATCCAATCTCTCACCTTGCCGTCACCCTAATGACTCCTAGTGATCCCTATTTTTCATGTCTCCATCTATGGGTGGTGCCAATTAGGGCAAGCTTGACAGGCTTAGTAGGAGGGTATGTAGTTTATACAACATTAAAGGGGGCCAAAGATAATCACAGTAGAAAATAAGGAGAATCAAAATAAGAATAAGAGTATATTAAGTTTACTAAACATGTATCCTTACTATGATTCGAGTACACACCTGTTACAAGATAAAAATATCCAAAGTAGATCAAGCTGAATCATGTATATGCTACATGCTATATGCCATATACTAAGTACTATATGCACATGTCTAGTAGTATATGTGCTATATGCAAAACACAATGGTATGTTTATCACATATCAAATTTGTGGGAAATTTTTTAAGGAGGTGGCATAGTTATTCTTACATCAAATCCATGGCCATAACAATCTAGAAATTAAAAGGGAGTGTGGAAACCATGCTTCTTGATAATGGAATTTTTGTCTTCAAGTTCTGTTGCAGTGAAGATAAACAGGCAGTGTTGGAGGGGGGGCCATGGTATTTTGGAAAAAAATTTATGATTGTTAGGAGCTGGGATCTATTGCTGGAATTGAAAAAAGCCTTCTTAGATCGAATTCCGGTATGGATTACACTACCTCATCTTCCTTTTCAGTTTTTATCATCTGATGCATTGGGGATTATTGGTAGTGTTGTGGGGAAACCTATCTGTATGGACAAGTATACAAAGAATAAAGAGCCATTGTCTTACACTCGGATTTACGTGGAGGTGGAGGCAAATGCACCCTTGAAGGGTACTGTTAAAATTGTTTGTGAGGATAGCATAATATTAGACCAAAAAATCTTATATGACTAGAAGCCTTAGAGATGTGAGTCGTGTAATGTTTTTTTTCATGGTCCTTCTCAATGCCCGAGAGTGCCTAAGAAAAAATAGGTGTGGAGGGTCAAGGAAAAAAAACAGAAGGATTTAGGTGAAAGTGAGCATGTTGGGGCTGAGGGTTTAAATGAAGGCGATGCGACTCAAAATGGAAATGCTCATGTTCATGCTTAGTAGAAAAATAACTTAGTGTAGAATCGCTTCCACGCAATTGCATACATGGAGGAGATGGAGGACATTGGACTGGAGCATATCCAAGAGACTGTTGTTGTTGGTGCTATTGATAGTAATGAC
>JAOXJP010213326.1:0-11837 GCA_025762735.1 Platanus orientalis
ATAGCCACCTATTAGGCATCACTGGTTGGCAACTCAAAATAATCAACTTAAATAACTTAGAGAATCACAAGTCCCTTAGGGTAAAGGATTAGTCTGTAAGTTATGAACACCATTTATATTGATAATAAAGTTTTACTAAATGTGTTCATTTTGGATCCCCTTAATGCATTTATATTATGCATTTACATGTAAGTCTGGAGTCTCACTTTGGTGATTGAGATTACATCACTCCATCATATGACAACTCTACACATAGCAACCTTCTAAGTGATGTGCCTACCATCACCTATAGCTATAAGGTTTCAGGCCTACAAGAATTGGATAGTCAGATCTCACCACACATAACCCATGTGTCTGACATCCTACTATGTTACCTAAGGACCACCTATCTCATCTCATGAAATCAAGTAATTACCCATAATTAAATTATATATATACATTTGATGATGAAATAAAGTATTTTATTATAAATGTCAAACAAATAAGTAACATAAAATGTCTATGATGGTTTTGTCAAGACACATATTCTAACAATGTCCCCTTCTAGAAGGTCTTAAGGAGGTGGGAAGGAATGTGTGGATGAGAGGGAGTGTGGTGGGCCCTCATGCCACATGTCATGTAGGGATAGGGTGTGAGGGAGAGAGTGGGGCCTTGGGAGGGGGGTGTAAGGTTAAAGGGGGTAGTCCTAAGATGTCCACCATTCATTTAGAATATTCCAAATGGGGGTGTAGGGTTTAAAAAAAGAATCAAGGGTATTTTAGGTAAAATAAGATATTTTTGTCCTAATTTCATCCCTTTATACTGTCTAAATTTCACCCATTTACAATTTGGGTTTACTTTTTGGGTCCTATGGCTTCGGTATTTTTAAGGTTTATAGGTTTCACATCTCTTGGACATTCCGGTCGTAATGGAAATGACAGAATCAGAATCGGGTTTGGGTAAATGGGTTAAAACAGGCCTAGAATATTTCCAAACTAGTCTGTGCCAATGAAAGAAGGATAAGAAGGTAAAATTGATCTTCGAAATCTTCATATGGAAGGTAGCCCTCAAGATTTGAGCCATGGACTTTAACTGCTCATGGATCTGATGCCTAAGCTGAAAGTTATGTTCCAAACCTTGAATTGTCCTAGGACAAACTTCGCTTGGACCTGTGGCTGGTTTTTTTTGGGTTTGAATGGGGTGTGATGGAAATCATGGGTGTTTAGGTCTTGGAGTTACGATGCTATAGGGCCTGACAAGCAGAGAATCTGAGTCCTAGTGAATTCCCAGGAGATTTCTGAAGGGAGGTCACATGGTTGAAAAATAAGCCATGGACTGGCAAAGAATTGAGTCATCGAATTATGTTGGATTTATGAAAGAGTTTCTTCATTAAGGTATTTATTGAAGATCTCAAAAAATTAGAAACAGTGAGCTTTACCTTGATGGATTTGGACTTCTACAGAGTTCTCGGGGGCTGATAAAGGTGATTTGGCTGTATTTGGGGACAAATTGGGGCAATTGGGAGGCATTGTGTCCTTTAGGATTTTTTTTGGAAAGGTTTATGGCTTACCAGGGTGTGGCCACTGACTGGTTGAGTTTTTTATCTGTGTCGGGTCTTCAGGGTTTTTTCGAAAGTATAATTTTGGGGAAAATGATGTATTTTGAGAGTGTAGGGGTAAAATGGTAATTCTATTACCTTTTGTTCCTCAATATGGGAATGTTGATGATGGTTGGAGTATCTTGAGAAAAATGGGCTTCATAGCCTATGGTTTGAGGTTTTTTAATGTGTAGGGGAAAATTGGTCATTTGCCAGCCTTTCGAGATTTTGATGTTGGAAGCCTTAGGGAATTGTTAATTTTGAGGTGTCTTTATTGTAAAAGAGATTTCAGGAAGGGTTGTGGAGAAAAGGAGTTCAAACAAGGTTTGATTCGCGCTTCTAAGGATGCTAGGGTATGATGGTAATTTGCCAGCCTTTCGATGTTTCAAAGTGGGAATGCTTATGAAGGTTGGCAAATTCAAGGTGTCTTTGTTGATGTGAAGATGTTGAAAAGTGGGGTTTGATTGGGTTTGATTTGGGTTTCTAGAGATGTAGGGGTAAAATGGTAATTTTTTAGCCTTTCGATGCTTCAATGTGAGAAGGCTTATGAAGGTTAACAAATTCAAGATGTTTTGGTTGATGTAGTGATGTTGTAAAGTGGGGTTTGATTGGGTTTGATTTGGACTTCTAGAGGTGTAGGAGTAAAATGGTGATTTGCCAGCCTTTCATGCTTCAATGTGGGAAGGTTTATGAGGTTTGGCAAATTCAAGATGATGGTGATTTGGAGTGCTTTCATTGTGTTTGCAACTATATTGTCCATTGAGAATGCCTGCCTATTCTAAGTTCAGGGGTGTCTAGACCTTGATCCTATCCCATGCTATAATGAATCCTTTTGACTCCATTTATAAACCTGAGTCAAAATTTGGGTGCTGACAAAAGGCAAGGACATGTTTTTAGGAGAGGCCAAGGGGTCAGCCCAAGAAACAACTTGGAATAGTAAAATGGGTATCCACTCCCAGACATCATAGCTAGAGGGGTTGGGTCCTTACACATAAAATTTGTTGTATGAATGGCTTATGTTAGTTGGCATGATTACAAGATGTTTACACATTATTAAAAGAAATGAAAAAAAAATCAAATTTGCATCATGTTGTTTCATAGTAGTTAAGACATTTGTAATGTATAATAATGCATAGCTTCATATGGTATAGATGTATGTATGCATTTTGATAGTGTATGCTGATAAAGGAGCGCACCCTTAAAGAGCTTAAAATGAAAAGGGTGTGTTTTCGTAAAAAAACATAAAAGATAAAGGATGTTTCCCTATAAAGAGCTTAAAAAGAAAACATAAAAGGGGCAATTCTTAAAAAAGATCTTAAAAAGAAAAGGAAGAAGGATGTTGGTTAGAGCTTGATGAGAAGCTACATTGTGCTTAATGCCCAAGGTTAGGTCTAGTGATTCTACCACTTAGTGCAAATGGCCAAGGGTTAGGATTGTCCCCCATCTGTCCCGTTCTACGTATTAAGATGGTCTTTGACCAATATTGATGCACCTTGTGAGTATAATTGCATTATACATGGTTTTTATGTTAACATGATTTGTATGATTTATGTAGATGATATCATTTGTTTTTTGCTACTTGTGGCTTTACTTGTTGTTGTAGTATTGGCTCAAGCTGTCAAATCGAAGTCATGGGTTAAAGCCTGGTGAAAAGACACCTTGTGCGTAATGCCCAAGGTTAGGTCTGGTGATTCAGTCACTTAGTGCAAGCAGCCAAGGGTTAGGACTGTCTCCCATCTACCCCGTATCAAAACCCGTAATTGTGAGACCAGGACAAGTAATAACCAATTACTTTTCACAGTACATCTATTGCATATCATTTTTAGACATCAACATTATAAACCGTTATCAAATATATTTTTATCGGATTTTTGAGTATTATTTATTTCTTTTTTTTTTTCTGCTATAAATTTATAGAGGATTGGATTTACTTGTTGGGCATTCCTAAAGCTCACTGCAAACATTTTCAGCTTGCAAAGTGTAAGCCTATCTCTTGACCTGTGGAGCGAGATCCTATGACCTAATTGCTCGCATTTACAGCTAGGACCTCAAGTATTTGATGTTGTTATGTAGCCTAGTTATGCATAAACTATAGTTAATTTAAGTTGTGTACATATATGAAATTATTTTGGTATATTATGTGTGCATGCATACTTTTTTTTGTGCTCTATCAAATTGTATGGACTCAAGGATTCTTTCCAATGGGTCAAATTGTGTAGCTATGCTGCCAAAAGTTTGCATTATTTTTGCAGGTGTCATGTGATTTAAAGTCTAACACCTTGGGATCCACTACCCTGAAGAGGTATGGGTTTCGGGGCATTACAAATACCTTATAAAAGTCATAATAGAATTGAAGATACACATTGCTTGATAACTGATGATGTATTGGTCCTGCCATCTCCTTTATGCCAATTAGATGGTCCACTGTCGTTCCAGATCCTCCGCAGGGCGGGCTCTGCACACAAGAGACCAGAGAAGGTCAAGGAGCTAGCGCCAGCAGGGTGCCGACTTCTAGCTCTCCGAAGATTAAGTCAGGAAAACAATGGGGCTATATGAAGTAGAGATCCTCTCTATTAGGGTTTCTGATGTCTCATACCTGGAGGATCAATTGGGGCACGTATTTATAGGCTCGAGTAGTGGCGTATCAGGGTGAATCTCACATGTCGCTTTCCTCTCATGTTCTCATATGTTGCTTTTCCTTACATTCTTGCGTGGAACTATTGCTCACGTTCTTGGTCACGCCTCTCCTATCATCTCTGTCATTTTATCAGAATTGGCAGGTTTGTTGCAGAGAATATCCTATTTGAATAACAATTTTTGGATCATGCTTATCATTGGGCTGAGTCAGTCGAGGTTGTCACGCTTTAGTAGGTCGGGGGATTTCTGACCTTGGGGGCCCCGGGGTCTCGGGTAGTCTATAGGTCTTGGTACTTCTTGGGGCATCGGGTACTTTGACTGACAGTCGGGGTTATTAGCGGGATGCTCGGGATCAAGTATCGAGGGATGATTCTGAAAGTCCGATTGTATCCTAGAGGGGGGTGAATAGGATTTCTAAAAATTCTTTTTAATTTACCCTCAATTAAAATTCCAATTTAAGATGTTTGTAATAATTCTTGGAATTTAATGTACTTAGAAATATGGTTCAATTATTATGGTTATAAGTGCAATGCAATGGCAATTTGTAATTTTGATCTTCCAATCACTTTATGATTCCACTTAATTGCAAATGTGAAAGATCATATATGAAATGATAAACATGCCATGTAGAGATAGAGAGAAGAGACAATTCACATCACAAGCAAATACACAACACAATATTTATAGTGGTTTGGCACTCGGGTCTACATCCACTCTCAAAGCTCACGAACAAACTACTAAATTTTATTTAGATTGAAATGCATTACAATCAAAGTTAAAATTACAAAACCTATCTACTTGCAAAGTAAGCTCTACTCCCAGTGTCTTTGGTGGGAGCGGTTTATACTCAGTGTCTCCGACGGATATAGTCTACACTACCGGTGTCTCCGGCAGTAGTGCTATGATCTACACCCGGTGTCTTTGATGGGTGCTAAATACTTAAATTAAATAGAAGTCAATACAAATTACCTCACAAGGCTTGTGTATTGTTTGTTTCCCATGAAGGTGGTTGCTCCTTTGTTGAGCTAGTATGTCAATTGGTTCCATCAAGCTTCCAAGAGTGCTTCTTTGCTTCTTAGAGCTTCTCTTAAGGGTTTACTTGAGAGTAAACCCTTCACCTTGCTTCCCTCTTCTTGTTATTCATGTGGAAAGTGCTAGGTAAGCACTTAAATGACTCCTTGATCTTCAATGGATGCTCATGAATGGAGCCAACTTGACAGTTGGAAGGATTGAATGCCTTGCTCTCTCTCAAGATTTCTTTTCTTGTTTTTGGTATGGTTTTATTTGTGTTCTTGAGTGTTAGTGAGCTCTCTTGAGCTTCACTTTTACTTATAGGGGACAAGCACAGTCATGCACCCTTGATATGACATCTATCTCAATGGTCAAAAAATCGTAGACATTGATTATATATATATTTTTTTAAATTCTGCGATTACAGATTGATCCGGCATCCCTAGATTGATCGGGTATCTCAATTTGAGACACCAAGTTTTACCGGATCGATCTGGTAAGTAGCAGATCGATCCGCTAAGTGCGGATTGATCCGACCGCCTTCGGATCGATCCAATTCCCTTGTTTTTTTGCCAGTATACCTTGTTCCTACTCCCACTCACTTAGGGATCTATATAGGAAGCATGAGTTGGTCCATAAGGTTATGTAAAGGTCTTTTGAACTCTTTAACCTATCCCTAACATGTTATATACCTTCACAAACCTTTCTTGAGCTTGAAGAACCTCGAGTCTTCAAGCTTTCAAATCTTGGCAATCTTGGGAACGGATCATCCTCGACTTCATATGTTTAGAGTTCATCTTCCATCTTGAAAACCGACCACTTGATGATTATAGACATGACTCAAGATATGCAATGTGTTCATGCCATGCCTAATCTACCACTCCATGTATTTTTTACAATATGGAATTAACAATATACATCAACAGATTCCATCTTTTGATTGAGGGTTTTAGCGTTTGGCGAGTCACGGGGGGGGGGGGGGGAGGGGCCAGGACCAGCCCCCTAGGAACTTTCTGGGTCAGTCCACCTAGGATCGAGGTTGTGCCGATTAGCCGGGACAGGCTAACAGGGCCCTCAATATAGTTTTCCCCATCAATAACAATGAGCTTTACAATTTGGAAGGCATCATCATGACCTTTAGAATTCGTTTGGATCATGGGGAGTGAGGGGTTTGAACTGAAAATGATTCGCAAATTCCAATCGCACCATTTGGATGCCCCAACTCTTTCAAATAGTTTTATAGCTTGCAATCCAAACGGACCCTTAAGACTTCACAAGTTATCCCGTATTAGTTTCGCAAGCTGAGAAGGATGGGTGTGCAGCACATGGGGCACAACACATTCGATTGCACTCTAGAAAGGTCACTATCTCTTCACTTATTGGCCATACATTCCATTCTTGTCAGATCAACTGGATAGAGACAAAATTCTTTGGCACCATCTCTTTTGTTTGCTTGTCAAACTCTAAACCTTTCTCTTTTAATTATAGCATTGCCCATGGAGAGTTGATTTCAATTCCTTCTTAATGTAGTTGAACCTAGTATTGAACTCTTTGTATATGTCATCATGTACAACATAAAAGTTTCGTTTGTGACATGTAGCCGAAATTCAAGTGGGTTGGACTGTTACCAGTATGATATGATCACAGCTTCAACTCACCCCAGAATAGAAATCTTAGTCAATATGGTCACCATCCAAACTAGGAGAATTTATTATAATAGTACCCTCGTGGATAATATTACCAATGCCCCTGATTGGATGTGGCATAGTCGTGTCAGGTGGGAGGTTAGGGGTCGAATTCTCTTAACAGCGGCCTGATATCCTCTGTGATGCCCCCCTCTGTGATGCACGAGGGCCGAGGCAGAGGGGGGAATCAATTCACTTTTGGAGTTGTCACTTCACCCCCAAAAAGTGAATTGATTCCCCCTTCTGTCTCGGCTCCCGAGCGTCGCAGAGGGGGGCAGTGCAGAGGATACCGCCCCAAATTCCACAGTCTACCTTGCCAGTCTGACTCTACTGCCACAATGCGGGTCATGCACTATAAGTGTGGCAGTCAAGTGTCAAGTAAGCCCTAAATGGTCCTACCAAACCAAAATTAAGTGATATTTTGTAAATTAATAATACCTTATATGTAATGATACTTAAATGAACCTATTTATTTTGTCACAAAGATCTGGATTTGTTTGGAACACCGTGTCCGCCATCATATGAAAGCCTGCTATTCTGTCACAAAGTACTAGATTTGTTGGTTTGTAACTATTCACAGTTTAAGCTTATGTTGGTCAGAGCATGTCAAATTCCATTTTTGGCTAGGTATCCTTTTCAGGTTTTCAACTTAACAGGGTTCTTCTTTATACATATGTGACTATAGTGGGACTTGGTACTTGTGTTTGGTTGTGGCTGCATTTGAATGAATGTATTCAGATTGCCTATGTATTCTAAGTGGATCAAGTCAATGTAGTTTAATAGGATGTTTGGTGGGACACGGTTACTTTGGTGTGGATGTGGCTGCATCTTGTACGGAGTGTTTATAGACATTGAAGTATGATTCATCTACACCATTGATTGATTGTTGATTAGATTTTTATAACTTTTCTTGTTTCTCTGGTTATAAATATCTTGTTATATCTACTAAATAATAATTCTTTTAAAAAATTTATATATAATATTAGTTATAAAAATGTGTCATTATACACAACAACGAGCATCCTTGGAGTTGGGTTCTGGTTGGGTCTTATTTAACCTAGTGCAGCCAAACCTGAATTCGAGTTGTAAAACCCAAACAAACTGGGTCCAAAAACTGGGTTGCGTCAATTCGAGTTATGGTTAGCTCCAGCCATGTTAATTCCCACCCATAGTTAGCATGAAACCTAATTCTCACATGAATAGACATTTTTCTATAAACCTGTTTTAGGTTGTTTTTTTTTTTTTTTTCTGTTTCTATTAAATGGTGTTTCCCCTAAACAAGTTTAACTCTCTGATTTTGGGAGTGTTCCATATTTCCATTTCTTGTCTCAGTTCTTGCAACCATATCTCTTTCTGGTAACTATGGTCCAACCTGAACATGTGCTGATTATTAATTAAGCTAGCCAAGTTCTTTAGTGAAAGAACTATTGGAAACGGTTTTAAGTTGCCCAAATTTTGAAATGCTCAGATTTAAAATCTAACTGTTTGGGCATCTTTGACCAAAAATAAAAATGGGACCCACAAGTCGTTTAAGGCAGGTCTACATGGGTTTACGTTCAACTTAATGAGGGGAATAACATCGTATGGTCAGTTGTTCAAAACCGTTAATGAGTGAGTGAGACATTGTCTTTAAAAGTGTCCAGTTTTACACATGTTAACATGTGTAAAACTTGAATAGTCTCACATTGGTTTGCTCAGAAAAGTTTGGAGGTTTATATACAATAGCCTTAGACATAAACTTGGGCCCTAAGGAACACCACAGTTTTGTGGAAGGGGGAGAACCTAGCCAACATGGGTCAAGCACAAACCAACACATACACATTGGATTGGGTCAATAAGAAAAATAAAATAATAACTTTTTATCATTTTTATTTCTCCCAGAATCAGTTACAGTTGTGGGAGTGTGTCTGTTCAAAGCACATTTTACATTTTTACCCTCATGATTGCTCCAAACTGAACAATTACAAATGTGACTATTAAAGCACACCTTTTAACCCTTGTTTGCTCTGAACATACATGAACATGACTATTACATTGCATCCATTTGCTCTCGTGCTTGTTTGAACAGTCACAAGTTGGAACTCCTATGAGTCAATGACTGTTTTAACCAGACATGAATATGTCTATAAATATTTTCGTCCCTCTTGTATTTAGAGTGTCCGAACAAAGTTCGAAATTAGGTATCATAAAGTGCATTATAGCGGTTTTGTATGAGAGAGAGACTAACACAAGTTTGATTCTTTAGGCACACAGATTGCAGTGCTTCTTCTATGTATAGTAGATCATTGTATCTTGAGAGGTAAACATCTGAGATGATCGTAAGAACCAATGAGAAGGGTGAAATCTGTCTTAAGGACATAGTGTCAAGCACTAGCATTGATCAATTTTGGTTATGATTTTTTTAAATTCATCCAGTCAAGTAAGTCATATTATTCATTTTATTTTCAAGTTGTTTAATTATATAAATAAATACTTGTTGTTTATAGAATCACATATTCACATAGATATAGAATAACATTCTTAAAACAGATTTCTATTTTTTCTATATTATACATATTCGTTACTTTATTCTTTGTGTATTCTGTGAACATTTTTTTCTTTTTTATTTCATATAAATCATCCGAATGCTCATCAAAACAAGGGTGTTGAATGGAAACCATCTTCACAAATAGATTAGTTATCTACTTATAAATTCTACTATTTTGAATTCTAAAATTATCACGACGCACATTTATCATTTATAGTGTCTAATTCCAACATGACGGTTTGCTAGTTATATGTTAGACATGGTAATTTGCATGTTAATGATTTTGTTTGTTAGAATTATATATGACTATTTTGATGGGTGATCTCTTTAAATATGATAAATGATATTTGATAAATTCTGATTAATCATTGGTATCTTAAAACCAAAACTGTATGGGACACACCATTTCCATCATCTATCCTTATTTGTTTTAGGAACTATGATAGAAAAGAGTCCTAATGAAGGAGTTTTTGTTGGATTGGTTGAAAGAAAGTCACTGCCAATGCGTAGTCCATCGGGCTCATGATCATAATGCTCTTACCCATCATTGAAAATGTTTTGGTGTGAACAAGACATACACCAATGTGTTTGACATACCTATTCCAAAATGAAGGTGAAGAGTAGATTGTAAGAATAATGGTTTGTTGCACAATTCAATTAATTTGAAAAAATACATTCTTTTGTCAGAATTGTAAATATTTTATCTTGATTAATTTTTGTTATCTCGTGGATTTATCTAAGTGGAAGGTAATAATTCATATGGTTGATAAATTAGCAACTTTGAGAAAATTATGAAATTATTCTTGATATGAGATATAGGGGTACTATTATGAGATTGAATAATTTCGTTGAATTTTTTAAATGTAGGGGTATTAAACAATTTAAGGATAACTAGATATCAAGATGATTTATTACTATTTGATATTAGTTAGAAATATCTCATTTTATAGAAGCATCTATATATGTGCATGTGAACAAATGAAGATCACCACTATGAAAAAACAACCGAATACGGTGACTAGTTTAAATTATAAGAAAATAAAAGTTTTGATGTATGCTTTTATTATGTTATACATGGCATGTAACACCCCGTATTATATTTTAAGGGTAAAATGGTAATTTTATTCTATAAGGGTAAAATTGTCCTTTAACATTTTAAAACAAATCATAGAGTAGTTTAGGAACCCATTAGATCAAGCTAAAAATATAAGACCCGAGTTGGGCCTTGAATCTATCAAGTTCGGAAGCTATCCTACCTTTACGGGCTCACTAACAAAAACCTCAAGATAATTGGGGGGTCATGCCATACCTTGATAAAAATATTTATGAGTCTAATTTCTATAAAAATAAATGGTGTGCAATTATGAGTTTCCTATAAGAAGTTATGCCCATTTTACCACGAGGTATCTGTGCTGATAGACTTGTGTATTTTGGGTAACTTCTTGGGTCCACTTACACCAATACTGGGGGAACTATGGTATGATCCATACCTTCTTAGAAAGGTCTTTGAGTCTAGTTTCCAACCCAATAAACAGATCATAAAAAAAAAAGTTTTCTAGAGAAAGTTATGGTCATTTTACTGTTAGAATGTCAAAATAAAAAATCCTGCATTCGGATCTAAGTCGTGATCAATCACACACAAGGGGCACACCTCTTGGGTAGTGCCCATGACCGACCACAAACCCCATGATTGCTCACAAACAATGTTAGAACACAAAATCCATGATCGATCACAAAATCCATGATTAATCATGACCCCTGATCGATCATAAACCCCGTGATCGATCATGTCCCATCTAGAAATGCTGAAAATCTTGAAAATTTCAATTTTTGCAATTTTTATGACATTGCTTGCTTCCACTTGACCCACATACTAGTAAAAAATCATCTAAGATGACTTAAACCCTATTTAAACCTCATTTAGGTCATTTTTTTCTCATTAGAACAAAGAGGGAGAGACTTAAAAAGGATTAAGGAAGTTCTTGAGCTAAGAGAGGAAGGTTCTTCCCCAATTAGGTAAGTTTCACTTTCAACTCTAGAAATCTTCATGGATAGTTCATTTTCTTCCTAGATCTAACTTAAATGACTATAGATTATTATTTCTCTACCTTAGTTTATGATTTCTAACCATGGATTTGTTTGTTTATTCGTAGAGGAAGGAAGATTAAACAAAGGAAAATAAGTTTTGGAGGAGTTTCTCTTTGAGACAAGGATGATTAGTATTGGGTGAGTGGATATTCAGTTTATGCTCACTTTTCCATTCTTATGATCATAGATTTATGCAAAATGATCTTGGATTTGGTGGTTCTACATCTATTCTTTATGCTTGATTATTTTCTTATGTAGAACCTTGATTTCATGGATTGTGTGAGTTGGATATGTTGTTTATGCACACTTTCCT
>JAOXJP010213337.1:0-11837 GCA_025762735.1 Platanus orientalis
TAACTGACCCATCGACATGCCCCATGTGCACTGACTACTCAGCCACTTCGGTGCCCATGCCGCGTCAATGAAGCACACCTCAAACGACTCCGGAGTCCACGACGCTCCGCCTATACGCCCACCAAAGGCCATGACACCTAACCCGCGCACCATGCCTTTTCACCTAAGACCTCGCCCCCGAGTCTTGCCATACCACCACTGTGGTTGTCCAAGGCCAAGCAAGGATTTTGCCCAACACAAGGACAAGGCATATACCCAAGCACACCAAGGCAACGGGATAACCCACTCAGCATCCCATGGGTTGCCACTGTCGCATAGCGCATGCTAGTAGCACCCATGTGGGCTAACCTTCATCCTAAGGTGAATGCGCAGTGCCGCCCCACTAAGCTCCTGAGCACTGTCCTATGAAGGAACCCGACCCCTAAGGGAACTCATAGCACCACCTCTGTGCATGCTAAGAGCCATCCTCAACCCACGTTGGGGAATGCCTCACAATTTAAGCTCATGCTGGCTAGGAGCATGTCCTTAGCCTTGGCACAGTCCGTCATGTCATTCTATGCCTTGACATGCTTCCTGCCCATGTCAAGGGCCTAGGTGCCTCAGAGCACCCACCCCTCCTCAAGGTGTACACTAAGCTTTTCCAGGGTTTCCACAACGGAACATCACCCCCTAGAAAATCATACGATATCTATTTACGAGAATGCCATCATGCCATATGCTAGGTCAACTGTGCCACACATTAGGCCACCAGTGCCCCATGTCTCAACATGTCTGTGACACAAGGCTAAGAACATGCTCCTAGCCTACATGAGCTTAAACTACAAGGCATTCCCCAACGTGGGTTGGGGGCGGCTTTTGTCATGCATAGAGGTAGTGCCATGAGTCCCCTTGGGGGTTGGGTTTCTTCGTAGGACAGTGCATGGGGGCCTAGTGGGGCGGTACTGCGCATTCACCTTAGGGTGAAGGTTAGCCCACATGGGTGCTACTAGCATGCGTTATGTGACAGTGGCAGCCCATGAGGTGCTGAGTGGGCTATCCTGTTGCCTTGGTGTGCTCAGTGTGCCTTGTCCTTGTACTGAACAAAATCCTAGTTTGGCCTTGGACAGCCACAATGGTGGTATAGCAAAATTCGGGGGCGAGGTCTTGCGTGGAAAGGCATGGTGTGTGGGTTAGGTGTAATGGCCTTTGGTGGGCGTATAGGCGGAGCGTTGAGGACTCCGGGGTCGTTTGAGGCACGCTTCATTAACGCGGTATAGGCGTCAAAGTGGCTGAGTAGTCGGTGCACATGGGGCATGTCGATGGATCAGTTGAAGAACTCAGATGGCTGAAAGGCTGACCTTGACTAGGTGATGGTTGAGATACCACACAGTTTTGATAGAGAGAAAAGTCTGACCGTGACATTAGAGAGGCTAACCTAGAGGCTCATAACTTAGCCAAGGCTACTCTAGTTGTGGTTGCAAATGACTATCAATCTATAAAAACATCATGTCCAACTTCAAGTTAATAATGGATGAGTTTTTTTAAAAAAAAAATAAAAAACAAAAAATAATTTATATAGTTCAAACTTCAAAGGGTAAGTTCCACCTAAATAGACACGTGGATAATGATGCAACCAATCCAGAGAATTCATCTGATTAGTGACCTATATATGGATTCACTTGTTCAGTTCCTAGTTGAAATAAGCCATATACCCAAACTTGAATTGAAACCTTTCCGTGGAAGCCCTAAGTTTTTTAATAAAATTTCCCATATAATGTATGTAGTCCATAAACCTTTACTTCAGGACCCGTTTAGCAAATGCAACCCCTAATCTCAATATTGATAGTCATATGCTACTTCACTATTAGGCAGTCTTTAACGAGGCAGCCTCCGTCATGGAAGATGAGGCTTCACCTTCTCGCACCTTATTTAGTGGAACCATTTATCAACTTAGACCATCCAATAGAGAGCCCTCGCGATCCTCGCGATCCTCTGTAACTCTGTTGCACTTATGTTGTTCTCACTGGCAAGTGACATGTGACAAAAAAAAATAATAATAAAGAAGAAAAATCAACCCGGGACAATAAAATCGTTTCATTTCATTTTATCATCTTTTGTGGTAACTTTATTACCTTATACGCCACGCATTACTCTGTGGTGGAAGCAACAATGAGCAACCGAGGATCCCTCCTTAATAGATAGAGCAACGCTCAGATATATTACAGCTCGATCTCAAACCAAATTGGTGATGCAAATATTATATTTTCCGCTTCTTTTTTAAAGGCCAGCTAAACATGTACGACAATACAAACAAAATTAATCAATTAGATGGTTCTATCTAATGGATGGCCTAGATCCATAGACACTTGCTCCACCAATTGGCATTCAAGGACACGGAGCTCAATGACACTAATTGGGTGCCATACCACCTGTTGTACTAGGTATGACAAAATGGATTGGATTCAGGTTGAAAATAATGTAAAATGAAACGAGAAAACAGTTAAACAGAAGAACAATCATTCAAAACACAAATTTCAACAAGATTGCTTGCATCGATAAGTAAGGACAATCAAAAGTTTCTATTATAATAAAAATTATAAACTATAAAAAGCTATGCAAAATCTTCAAAATGAAATCTCACTCAAAACTAAAAGAACTTGCCTCTTAAAAATCACTTTTACAAAAAACAGGAACAAATCCTTTTATAATGGTGCAATTCCTTATAAACCCTATTTTTATGGCTCGCAAATCTCCAAAATACCCCCATAAATAGATTCCCATGTTGAAGGATTCGCATTGTCACCTATTTTTTGGGTCTTATCACTCTCTAGATTGCACAAACGGATTACTCTTCATGCTGCTTTTGGATATGAATTCAAGACAAGTTCACTACAGTATCTTCCATTCTCTCTTACATGCTCTGCTGGGAGAAAAACAGAATTTCAGAAAACTACAACTACCTCACCATTTACAAAAGGAATAACTAATTGTGCACTGGCCACCGTTTCAAGGAAGAATACTTATAAAAGAGAAACACTGAAAATTCATTCATTGAGAAAGCTTAAGATTTTCCATCCAAAATTTTCTTAAATACGGTCATAGTAGTAAGTCTCCTCCACCTCTTATTCTCAGTCTGATCCCCCTTGTGCAAGTGCATGCGGTGTAAACGGGGTAATGCCCCATCAAGGGTATTTTTGTTGAGGCCATCAAGTCTTTTTATCTCACAACCAATTGGACCCATTAGATAGGTGTTTATATAAAAAATAAGGTTTTCTACTTGGCCAGCAGGGATATGGTGCACTCCCTTAATGAACGCTTAAGGTCCACCATATACAGCGGCAGACACATGATGTTGAAAAAGTAATTTACATGTTTTGGAGGGTTATTTTCACTTTTTGACACCATGTGTCCGTCCCTGTATATGGGCAGACCTTAGGTGTTTGTTAAGGGGGTGCACCAAATCCACAGGGCAACGTGGCTTGTTCAGCCTTCCTCTCTCGCCACGGATTTCATAGGACAACTTGAGGCCACCCTAAGGAATATAGGACTGACCTAAGGGTCAACATGTCACTGCCGAAAAAGTGACTTACATTTTGGGGGGATGCTTCACTTTTTCGGCGCTGATGTGTTGGCCCTTATGTTAGTCTTACCTGGGGTGACCTCAAGTTGTCCTACCAAATCCTCAGGGAAGGCCCCACGTGGCATATGTAATGCTGTTTGACAAGGTCGCCACCCACACCTACTTTTTGTAATCTTTGATTTTTCTTTAGAGATGAATAAATGGTGAGATGAATCTCTCTTTTGGCAATGTTGTGTATGTGATTCACATATTAAGGAGAAGATGGCATGACCCATCATTAGTCAGGTCTTAATTAGGTGACCACCAAGGGTGAATTAACATATCTGTTGACCTGACGCATACACATTCCTCAAAAATAAAAATAAAAACCTGACGCTTACAGAAGAATGGTCATCTAATTGGGTCGATTTTGGCTTATGAGATTCCAGTGGGACACTCAAATTTGAATTTGAGTACTGGGTCTCTACATGTGCATCACACGTATCCAGCCTATTAGATTGAGAACATAAGATTATTCTTACTTTAATTAGTACCCTATGAACTGCAACCCAAAAACTAATATACTTAACCCATGTTCTAATATTGAATGCTAATGGATTCGATTAGCTTCACCTCATTTTGGTTTCACTTTTCCTTGGGGTATCTGCTTAAGGAGCTAAATGCATCCTCATCCCATCTTCTATTGTTCCCTTTAGTTCCTTTAGAACGATATCGTAGTGATGAAAGGGAAACTATTATGGAAAGCTTGACCTCATTCTAAAGGAAATGTAACATAAACCTAAATTTATGATTATGAAAAGGATGGTGTTAACCCAAATTTCTTGTTGATCACGTGTGCAGGCATGTAAGTGAGACATGAGCACAATTTGGTTTTATGTTTACAACCCTAAGTGCTAAAATAAATTGAACGTCTGGAAGAATTCAGAGGAATTGGCTTCTAGAAGATTTATTTGGCCACCTTTTGTGCTCAGGCAATTTTGAGTGAGAGGGTTCTTCCTTCTATGAGTAATTTACTATCTTAAAAATAAGGACTTTATAATCCCACCGTGATAAAGATGTTAATAATTCAAAGAAAATAAAGAAGAATTTAAAATGAACTTGCATTCAGGATGATCCCAGTCATATAACGCAGTTGGTTACAGAACCATTTTCATATGATCAAACACAACTTAATCAATTGATTGAAAGCCATAATGCACTTCACAAGCTTGATGGATGAAAATGAAGAACACTTCTATTGCTAAGTCAGATTGTACAAAGTAGGAAATTTGACAAATGATTTTAACTATGAATACAAGAGTAGACTAAAGTTGTGATATGTGAGACCTTTTTCCTTTAAGCTTCCGTGTCACGAACAAGTCTTGGAATGTGCATGGGCATAGGTGGCCTGGTGGGTGGCATAGTGGCATTTTCATAAATATTGTCTGATGATAGAATTGTAAATAAATCCAATATGATTTTATGGGGGAATAGATGTTCCTTTTTGGCAACCCAGAAAAGGTATAATGTACACCTTGAGGAGGGGTGGGTACTTAAAGGCATTCAGGCCCTTGACATGGGCAAAAGGCATGTCAAGGCATGGTTGACACAACAAACAGTGTGGCATGCAAAGGACATGCTCCCAGCCCGCATGATCTTAAACTGTGAGGCATCTCCAACATGAGTTGGGGGCGGCTCTTGGCACACACAGAGGTGTTGCCTAGAGTTTCTATGGGGGTTGGGTTCCCTCATGGGACAATGCTTGGGGCCCTAGGCATGGGCAGCATTGCACATCCATTAGACTATGGGGGCTTACTATGTGGGCTCTACTAACATGTACTATGAGACAGTGGTGACACACAGGCGGTGAGCTATCCCATAGCCTTGGTACTCGAGTGTGTCTTGTCCTTGTGCTGGGAAAAATCATGACTTGGCATTGGACAACCACCATAGTGGCATGGCAAGACTTAGGGTGACGTCTTGCCTATAAAGACATTGTATGCTCATAAGGTGTTATGGTCGTCAGTGAACTTAATAGCTTGAGTGGCAGCTCAAGGATATGTTGTAGGTAAGTTGGACCTTCAATGCTACAAGCAGAGCATGAGGAACTCTGAGTAGTTTGAGATACACTTCAACGGCATGGCATGAGTGCCGAGATGGCTGACTAGTTGCTTGCTTAGGTGGCAGTGACACAAGAGACCCTACGAGCGGGACGAGCGTCAAGCAAGAAAGTAGTTCACAGGCCAATCAAGAAGGGCTTGACATGACGGTGCTTTTAATGAGTAGTATCCTTGTTAGTACACGTGGGACATGTCGAAGGGTCAGAGAAGGGACTCAAATGACTGAAAGGTTGGCCTTGACTAGGTGAAGGTCGAGGCGCCGCATAGTTTTTACATAGAGGGAAAATATGGCCATGACAGTTGGTATTAAAGCTAGGTTAGGCAAGTGTGGAAGGTTTGCCAAGTTAGACAAGTTGGCCAAGTCAGCCGAAGTTGGAAAGGTTGGTCAAGTTAGCTAAGTTTGGGAAGATTGCTCAAGATATGTGCATCTAATACACACAGAGTACTAGAGCCAAGATGTGTGGTGCCTTTTATACAAAGTGTGTTGAAGGTATGGTGTTGATAGTGGCATTCGAAGCAGCATTGGGTTATGGTGACAAAGGCTGATGGCTATGGTACTGAGGTATTGAGCATGATTATTGTGGTTTCGAGTAGAGAAAGACTACTGGCTGCAAAGCTTGTTGTCTATCGTGTGTGGTTGGTTATGAGACTTGCCTAGGATCAAAATGATGTTGACAGCACAGGTGACTAAATCTTTAGTGCAGCAGATGGCATTGAAGCAATGGTGTGTATTCAGAAATATGCTTTCAGGAAACAATCTTGATGGCTCAGGGAAGAGCGGCTCAAAGGCATGTTAGTGGGTGATGCTGAATGGTGGGAGTGCGATGTAGTTCCGACAGACAGGGCTACTATGTGGTGTTGGATTTATATAGAGATGACAAAACATGTGCGAGGGAGCACAAACAACAGTAAGGCATGGTGGTGCCAAGGAATGTCTTGAGCATGGCAAGTCAGTTTGAGAATCTGAATGGATGGTCACTTAAGAGTGAAAGCATGAGACGCTCAAGTACTAAAGTAACACTATACAGTTATCAATGATGGGTCTATTCAGGGTGAAGACAAGTGTGCTCAGGTACTAGAATGAGACAGAGACAGTGACACAGATGTGAGAATTGGAATGGATTGTTCACTCGAGGTGAAGACACGAGGTACTGAGGTGCTAGAGTGACACATTGACAAAGAAAAAGTGTTGATTCAGGGTGAAGGTAGTGTGTCATAGTACAAGGGTGACATAGACAATAGACAAGAGCGGTAATAGACAGTGTTTACTCAGGGTGAAGGTGCTGAAGACCGAGGTACTAAGGTGGCACAGTAATCTGAGAATAGCTTATGGCAAGCTGCATAAAACCTTCAATGGACCGAAGACAAAGAGGTAACAATGATGGATACCTTCTCAAGGTGAAGATACAAGACATCGAGGTACTAGAGAGGCAACACAAGAGGATGATTGAGTTGGATATTATTGAAGTCTAGAGACCAAGAGTTATGGTGACAAGCTTAAGTAGGGAAGCACTTAAGCCCTGTTAGGTAAAAGGGAGTACAAGGCAAGTGATGACAGGTGTATACGTAGGCGCGCCACAACAAAGGTTGGTTGTTCGAGGTACTAGTATGGACAAAGTTTATCTGTAAACTTTGTTATCTCAACCATATGGATGAGAGTCAGTATGCAGCATAGGATAAAAAACATTGTTAGAGAAAAATCAAGTGAAGTCTCACGAACAAGGTATGAAAGACCAAAGTGATTTCATATAGGTGGTTATGAGCATCAGGTGAAGGATGTTGGTCATGCATTGGAGGACTCTACGGAATAAGTTCTTACACAAGAAGGGTTTGAGTACCCACAGGCCTATTGGTTAATGTTAGTGTGGACTGATAGCTACATTGACAAGTCTACAGAGGTGGACACAGGATGGCTTTAAGCACTAGATGAGGGGTGTTGGCCATAGAGAAGGGAGCTCAACGGACTGAGTCCTAAGATATGTAGAGGTCGGAGGACCTAAGTAACTAAATGCAAGGCAAAATGGGTTGATTGCCACAATGACAAGATGCAAATGTGAGATTTGGATACCTCACGGGTGAGGTATGGAATCCCTTAGAGGAGGCAATGCACTACGGATAGTGCAAGGTAGTTCCGAACATTGGGAGGAATGTTGACCACGAGTTGGGGAAGCTCAATGGATTGAGTTCCTGTAGTAGGAAAGGTCAAAAATCCTATGGACTAAAGCGAGTACAGGTCAGAGTGGGTTGATTACCGCGTTGACAATATACATAATTGGTGATAACTGCTAAGCTAAAGGATTGCTACGCTGTGACTATAGAGTGGAAAGACCTTGGAGGAGGTAATGCACAATGAATTGTGCAAGGATGGTTTCAAACAACAGATAGAATTGTTAGCCAGGGAACATATGGAATGTTTGATGTGAAACTTGGTTAGACATGTTAGTTGATGTTTAGGTGTATGGGACTGTGCAACAGCTTACATGTTAGAATCAAGGGTAGTTTGGCATGGACAAGTCGAGATATGATGAGTTCACAGTGATTGGATCATCTAGTTAAAGAATCCATGTCGCATAAGGTTGTGATTGGCTTGTGAGTTACACCTTGAGAGGTGCATGGATTGAAAATCTCAGATAAGAGATTAGTGGCTCGACAGATTGAGTCACAACTTGGTTCATAATGAGCCTAAACAACAGGACGTGGTATATGCAAAGTAGTTAGTGGATTGTGCCTTGGGTGAAAGGAAAAATCAAATTGACTCCAAAAAATAAAGTCAGCTTTATTTGTGAAGGTCAGGCATTTGGGTGCAAGATGCATGAAACGATCAGAGGATCATGCCTTGAGAACAAGGCAAAATTGAGTTGATATCTAGGGCACAGCAGAGCTTGGCTCAGGTTTGTTAGCTGGCTGAGCCCTGTTTAGAAGAGTTTGAAACCACAAATGTCAAGATTCAGTGCAGATGAGTGTGCTTGTTAGGTAAAACAAGCGTCCTAGAGTGGACATTGGTGCACAAGGGAACGTGCACGTACACAACGGACAGTGTACATTGGTGTATTTCTGTACAACAGATCGCGTAAAGCGGCACTTGGTATGCCTTGAAGACCATGGTTGATCGTGGAGTAAGTTGTGTACAAGGGGTTCTTAGCTAAGTTCACTATGGTACTAGGCGATGATTGGGGGTGATCGAGGTAGGGGAAGACGTGTGCAAGCCGAAGTGAACACTTGTTGTAGGTGTGTTAATGAGGGCGTCAACTAAACAAGTAGGGAAGAATGTCACAGATAAGTCTTTGCATGTGCATGGGCACAGATGGCTTAATGGGTGGCATAGTGGCATTTTTATAAATATTATCTGATGGCAGAATTATAAATAAGTCCAGTATGATTTTCTAAGGGGTGGATGTTCCCTTCTGGCAATCCAGAAAAAGGCATAGTGTACACCTTAAGAAGTGGTGGATTCTTAAAGACACCCAGACCCTTGACATGGGCAGAAGGCATGTCAAGGCATGGTTGGCACAATGGACGGTGTGACATGCATTGGACAGCCACCATAGTGGCATGTCAAGACTTGGGGTGACGTCTTACCTAGAACGACATGATATGCACATAAGGTTCAATGGTCGTTAGTGGACTTAATGGCTCGAGCGGCAGCTCAAGGATGTGTTGTACGCGTGTTGGGCTTTCATTGCTACAAGCGGAGCATGAGCAATTTCGAGTCGTTTAAGATACACTTCGATAGCATAGCATGAGTGCCAAGATGGCTAACTAGTCGTGCAATTAGGTGGCAATGACACAAGGGACCCTACGAGCTGAACAAGCGTTATGACGACACAAGGAACTATTTCTCAGGCCAGTTAAAAAGGGCTTGACATAACGGTGCTCTTGATGAATAGTATCATTGTTAGTACACGTGAGACATGTTGAAGGGTTAGAAAATGGGTTCAAATGACTGAAAGGCTGGCCTTAATTAGGTGAAGGTCGAGACGTTGCACGGTTTTTACATAAAGGGAAAATATGGCCGTGACACCTGAGTCTGTATTTATAATGCTCTTATTCGGTTATTTGCTATTCACATGTATCATTCTTCGAGATCTTTCACTTGTCATGTAACTCTTCTTGTAATTGCCTTCTGACACATCATCTAATAACTGATTCTTTTCAAATCTTCCAATGTGAGTTTGACATGCATTGGTAACTGCTCAAGAATTTTCTTTTTTTTCTTTTTTTTGTTTCACCCATCCTTTCTATTTTTAAATTTTGAATTTCAGTCGTAATAAAATTCTAATCATAATTTATTTGCCGCCCTTTTAAAACACCTGCCACTTGATTTATTATTGGCTATTCATTATGGTGTAAATAGATCGTCATTTATTGTTTTCCATAAGCTAAATTTATTGAAGGTGTGAATCCTCATACCTCGTTTGTCTATCCTCATGGATCGACAGTATTGCCATGACTAGAAGTCTATCCAAACACGTAATTGGGGGGCGGCTGTACATGAGCTTAGAGAGAAGATAAGCCTAGACCTAGAAAGGAGCCCCCCTAGAAGCGTCAAAAAAGAGCCAACTGCTCTTGCAAAACGTAAAAAAGAGGCAACTGCTCTTGCAAAACGTCCTTTTCCCTCGACCAATTAAGTCAAACACCTGAAAGTAATGCCTCAATTTCACAATTGAAGGTCCCAGTCGATTTGTGAACGAAGGCTGTTTTCTAACTTGTAATGTTATTTTGATACCTGACTAAGGAGTCAATGGGCTGAATTTGTATATATCATTCTGATTAGCTAAAGGCTGGCCCTTTTGCTCTTGGTTTTTATTTTTGACCCTCTCCGCCTTGTTCCCCTTTTAATGAATGAGAATGATTGTCTGTGTTGACACAGACCTCTAAAGACGTGTCATTGATTGACCCATGTTGTCTTTTAGAATTTGATGTCTTTTGTTGACTACATACTTTTTCAAATGAACACTTGGAATTTTGTACCCCCAAAAAAACACACATGTCAGTTTATAATTCACCATATACACTACAGAGGCATTTTCATCACAGAACATTTTCTTCCATGCAGTGGAAACATAGTTCTGGAATTCCAAGTGATAAAATACAGCCTAAACTACCCGCAATCTATATAATAAAAAATAAAACAGTTAACAAAAAGATCAACAATCACATAAACCAGGATTATCAAATCTTTTTTTACATGCGAAATCAATTCAAAGAATTGTATTTTCCTCTAATGCAAAACCCACACTTTTTTCCTTTCTACATCCTATCTTATTTTCAACCCTCGAAGAAAACCCCACAAGAACTTCCTTGTAGTTGCTTCTAACTCTCGTCAAGTCCACAAGAACTTTCTTGTAGTTGCTCCTAACCTTCATCAAGTTTTTTTTTTCTTAAATTTTTAGGTTTTATATTAGACTTTCCCCCTATGGAGCCGTCACCAACGACTCCTATGTCAAAGGAGTCTTAAATCTAGATCCTTTGATGATCTAACGGTCGTCTGCAAATAAAGCCATACCCGACAAAATACATTCCAAAATCTTCTATTCACTACAAATTCTGTTTAGAGGCTAGGCGTCCTCTTTCTCTCTATAGTTAGTTTTCCTTTCCTTCTCAGACAAGAAAAATAATCGGGTGATATTATCAGTGAAATTTGAAGAACTGATCCAACAATCTAGAAAATAAGAAGGCTAAGAGGAAGAGAGACGGTATCATGTTGGGACAAGAAACGAAGACCAATCTGTTTTTGTTTATCTTCTCCTTGTTCCTGATTATAGGTATTAACTAAACAATCTCTCTGTGTGTGTTTTGCATTTCTGAGATTTTACTGTTTCTTTAGCTGAATTTTGTTAGGAGATTTTTAAAATTCTCTCGTCTTAGACTTGAAGATTATCTTTGGTTTCTTTGAAGAGGTAAAAGTCTTTTAATTCCAATGAAAGCTTCTTGCTGAAAAATCGTTTTATTTTATTTTTTCTTTAATAAGTTTAAAATCTGTCTTCTACTTTATGATTTCCCAAAATTGTTCTTGTCAATTCTTCTGTTTCTTCATCTCTCTCAGCCCTTTGTAGCTTCTTTATGCTAAAATCTCATGAAATCTGAAATGTTTTTATCTTTATTTTTTGCAATATTATTCCTGTCATCAGATTCTCTCACTTTGAATCCAGGGTTTTTGAAGCTGCTGTTGTTGAATT
>JAOXJP010213348.1:0-11837 GCA_025762735.1 Platanus orientalis
AAGACGTGTAAATCACTTTTTCAACGTGATGTGTTCCCCCCTGCATGTGGGAGGACTTTAGGTGTTCGTTAAGGGGGAGCACCAAATCTGCACCTTATTTTTTTGGATAGTTCTATGATCAACATGGTGGACTGAACAATCCTCCAGGGGTTGTTTGTTTGCCCATCTGTTAGTGCATTAGATACAATGAGCAAGTTTTGCTCTCAATGAACCTAAGCTGCTGCACCCCCAATTAATTGAGAAGCTTTCTGCAAAAAAGATCATATGGCATCTGTGCATCCCCCCCGCCCCCCCCCACCTTTATCTTCAAGCACTTTACAACAGCGTATCCCTTCTCTGATGTGAAAAGTTGATGTACGAGTCGAGCCAAAACGAGGTGGACTACTCAGCTATCCATAACTAGTATCTTTTATCACCCAACTAGATGCCATCCAAAGCTAAAGCCTTCCCTTCTCTACACCTCTACTATAAAGCTTCACCTCTCCTACCCTATCTTAGCATTGAAACAATGATGTAGGACCTTGATGGAAAGTGGTTATAGAAGGCATTAGGCTTAGGGTTTATACGCTAAGGTTTAAGGAATTCGGGTTTAGGAATTTAGTTGAAGTCTAAAGGGTTTAATAGGCTGGCTGATAATTAGGAAGAGGATTTTAAGTTGTAGGAATGGAGACTCAGAAATTTTAGGATTTAAAGGCATAATGTAATAGAGAGTGGAAGGTTATGGTTTGATGTTTGAGAATTTTTATAGAGGAAATAAGCTGACTGAGTGGGTTATATGTATGATATAACCACGTGGTCATCTGAAGAACAAGGTAAAATAGGTTAAAGGATTGCTGAAACTAAGGTTAGCTGAATTAGGGTTGATGTAGATTGGTTATATAGATGATAACAGCAATAAGTGAATAAAAATAAAAGAATTAGAGGAGAAAGGAAGAGATAGGTCCAACCTGCATTTTAGGTGGTTGAAAGCATCAAGCCTTCAAGGGTTTGATATCACAGCAAAGCGTAGAAGATAAAAACAACAACAAACAGCCTTATCCCAACTATTTGGGGTCGGCTACATGAATCCTGTTCTGCCATTCCATTCTATTTAGGGCCATATTTGCTGTTAATTTACACACTGCCATGTCTCTCCTTACCACTTCAACCCATGTCAATTTTGGCATTCCTCTTGTCCTTCTAGCACCTTCAACTTGTATCATCTCACTCTTCACTGGTGCAGTCATTGGTCTTCGTTGTACATGACCAAACCATCTCAGTTGACTTTCCCTCATTTTATCACCTATTGGTGCTTCCCCTAAGCTCTCGCAAATAGATTCATTCCTGATTCTATCTTTTCTAGTCTTACCGCTCGTCCATCTCAAGATCCTTATTTCAGCCACACATTTATGTATGTGTTGTTTGTTGGCTGCCCAACATTTTGCTCCATAAAACATGGTTGGTTTTATACCTGTCTTATAAAAATTTCCCTTTAATTTTAGTGATATTTGTTTATCACACAACACTCCAGAAGCACCTCTCCACTTAAATCATCCCGCTCTAATTCTATAAGCAACATCATCTGCAATATCTCAATCTTATGCATGATTGAACCAAGATAACGAAAATGGTCACTCCGATGTATCTCTTGGTTATCAATAGTAACTACTTCCTCATTTCCACTACTATTTTTGCTAAACTTGCATTCCATATATTCTGTTTTAGTCCAGCTTATCTTAAAACCATTTGATTCTAAAACATTCCTGCATATGGCATTTACCCCCTCTCTAGTCTTATCAATCAACACAACATCATCAGCAAACAACATACACCATGACACCTCCTGCTGTATACACCTAGTCAACTCATCCATAACTAAAGCAAAAGGGTACGGACTCAATGCTGACCCTTGGTGCAAGCCTACCATGATCACACATATTGTCTCGGTATTTTGCAGGGATGGGGTTCGAAACCCCCCCTAAGTTTTAAATATTAATTGTATTGTAATACATGCCGCACATATCGCATGTGCCAATCAATACGGTTAATTTTTTTTCTTTAAAAGTGAATTTCAGGGTTGATATGCAATATTGTTAGAGTATTGATATGCAATATTTGTGTTGGTGGGTCGGGTTCGTGTCGTGTCGAGATAAGGGAAGACTATATGGTTCAACCCGAACCGACCCATTTATTAATCGTGTGACGCGAAACATGTTTAAAGTCAACCCTAACCCACTTATTTTGTGTCGGGTTTGCGGGTTAAGTAGTACTTCGTGTTGGCGGTTCATATGCGTGTTGTGTCAAGTTAAGGGTATATGACTATATGGGTCAACCAGAGCCCAACCCATTTATTAATCGTGTCAAAGTGGGTTGCCCGAAACACGTTTTCAGTCAATCCTAACCCGTTTATTTCATGTTGGGTTTGTGTCGGGTTCACAGGTCGTGTCATACATTGCCACCCCTAATGTTAATGCTGGACAGCAAAGGTATGGAATATTCGTATTGAACCTTTGTTCCACCTTCATTCTGCACTGAAGTGGAAAACATAAATACCTTTGAGTCTGCCGTAACATTCAATTTCAGAACCAATGTTGTTGCTTTTTGACTTGCAGTATCTGTCCTTGGTTTCCCAATCCTTATCCTTACATGATGGTGCAATCCAACTCAGAGAAAGACCGAAGTATGGGAGTTCAACAGCCCTGCCAATTATGCCTGCATTTCTTGTTCTAAAAGGATCATAATCCTTCCATAGACTATTAGCCCTTGACATAAGAATGTTTTCATTTCTTTTGCCACCTGTTGCATGTCCATCAGAACTCCCTACAACTATTTTTGGTTCTCCAAATATGCCTTCCAAAAGCAATACAATACAATTCCACCCCATACCCTCCTCTGTAAAAACAACTTTTTCGACAGTAAACCCAATCTTTATTCCAAAACTGCAATCAAATTATTTTACACAAGCAATGGAAACCTCATCACTAGCAGACAACTCCATGACTACACCTTTGCCAAGCCTATATCCATTAACAAAGACCCCATTTGAGGAAGCCCTTTCCCCAAAACAGTCCTGGGTTTCAGTCCTTTCCAATCTAAACTGAAATCTTTTCCGATCTCATTCAAATCACGACTACTATACAAGAAGAATCCATCTAGAATAAAAATCTTGCGCACAAAGCCATCAAAGAAAATTTGGTGATTTCGCTTACTGATTCAACGGTCCTTGAAGACAAGTTCACATCAACGATTTTTCCGGCCGATGGTGTAGATCCGATCCGACCTTAGACAAATTAATTTACAAGAAGAACCTGTGCTCGATGAAATTAGAGGGACGTCAATAGATTTCAGATAAAACAACCTCTTCCACCACCTCCCCTTCCTCCCCCTCTCCATCATTTCGGCCCCTAAATCTACCCCAACCCTATATTTGCTGAACAAAGGATTGATCAAAAATGAAAAACGAAATAGGTTTTTATGTTTTATTTGTAAAAATTCTTAAATGTCCCTATTTTGTAACACGTGATGTTTAAGTACTTAGCCCCTTTTAAGTTTGATGGTGATCCCCGAGTTTATGGATCAAGCATTTCGACATGATCGTAAATAAGACTAAAATCTGAACTTGATCCGAAAATTTCAACAAAGATTGGATGCCAAATGACTATGTTTTGATACTAGATCACGATTTGACACTAGATTGTGATCCTAGATTGTATGCCAAAGACAGCCTTAACGTGCATGGCACTGTGTATCACAGGGGTATTGGTTTCCAACTATTGATACCTAAGTGTGTAATGAAGTGTAATGACTTCTAAGTGTCTAATGATGCTTATTATAACATTTCCTAAAGTTTCGTTTAAAAATTCCAAGGTTTACATAGTGTTTCCATAGGTGACAACATATGTCATGAGAGTGGTGGTTCTCCCAACCATCATAGATGGTTGTTTTCTATATGTAATGGTTCTCAAGTGTGTATTAGTGTTTATTGTATCAAATCCTGAAGTTTCATAAAAAAGCTCCCAACGTTTGATTAGTGTTTCCACCATTCCTATTTTTTTTCCTAGTATTTCCCTGTGATATGTACCCCAAGGGTGTGATACAGTGCGTGATACCGATACTTTAAACCTTGATCAAATTCTAATTAGTTATTGGTATACGGAGAATCTAATTTCTATAAGTTTTGTTGAGAAAATCTTACAAGATGCTATAGATCGATTATACTATGAATATTATGAAGAATAATGATGGTGCTGATTGCAAAATTTTTCTTTTGGAAGATCGTGGTGGAGCTAGGTAAGAAATAGATTGATTGAAGGAAAGCTACTTATGATAAGGAACATGTATCTTGTAGATTTATTCATCAATATATAAGCAAGAGTTTGAAGGTTGTGTATGTGATGTTATATAGGATGAAGTGTACGGTGTAGATAATGATGAAGTTGACACTTCTCTTTTGAATGAAGCGAAGGAATTTGCTATAGAACAGCCTTTTGATGATCAATTACTGATTGTAAAATAGGTAACAAAATTATTTTCCCTTGGTTTTGTATTAATTTGGTGTTAGAGAACTGGATAATTCCCTCTTGGTCCTACATCAATTCGGTTTGGTCCCGCATCAATTCCTCGCTCCCATAACAAAAATGGCAAACTTCGGTTGCGAAAGACCTCGTAGTGCCAAGTTATCCAACATCAAATTTCTTCCAAGACAGCCACCCAAAGGAAAAACTCAAACCTTTGATGGGGCAGGCTGTAGCCAATTCTCCTTGCATGGAATATTGACGAGTTGAAGAGGGCATATCATACCGAAACATGACCTGGTAGAAAATAAATCACTGAGAGCTCTGGACTCTAAAACCTATCGTCTTTTTTATAGGACAGAGTCTGACCACTCTCTAGTTTGTCTAAAAGATTGGCTAGAGCACAAATTTGTTCATCATTCAATGCTGTTTTGAGAAGGGGCTACCACTGTGCTGTTCCTCAACTCCTACCCATATAATCTGCAACTGTTACTTCTTGTTCACAGAAATCTGGTGTCTTGAAAATCGTGCTTCAAAGGAAGATTGGCACGCCATCTATCTTCCCAAAACAAAGTTCTTTCATCTCACCTTTAGATAAATGTGTTCATTGAAGGCACTTAAGTTCTTCATAAAGCCCTTCCACAGTCTTCTACCATGATATACAAACTTCTCTGCTTTTCCAATCATCAAAGATCCCATATTTGCGTGCTACTACAATTCTTCTCCATAAACTTCTTTCCTCTTCTCCAAAGCACCATAGCTATTTGCAGAGAAGTGCTTTGTTTGGTAGAATGATAGGTCAGAGGTCAATACCACCATACCTTTTCAGTTCACACACTTACTTCTAATTGACCAAATTACACTTAGAAGAGTGCACCTTCACGTAGCTTTTCCAAAGGAAATCGCTTTGGAGACTCTCTATTCTTTTCGCCACTAGCGCTGGGGTGACAATAAGAGAAAAAGTAGATGAAGGAGAGGCCTTATTATTATTATTTTTTAAACTTCATGAACAACAATATTTTTTGAAAAAGAAGACAAAGAGAGAATATACAAGAAGTAAAGGATATACAAGATGTGACCAAAGATCAAGAAGCCTAACTAGATTTACATGCCAAAGTGAAAGAAAAAATACATGAATACTAGTCCCTAGTCATATCACTTATCGATAAACTGGGAATCTCATTTGACGCAGCAGCTCAAGAAGCCACCTCAAATAGAATGGAATCGGCCACCTCAAGATGAGATCTCTTTACACCCTCAAAGATTCTCCTGTTCCTGTCTTTCCAAATGCCCCAAGAGATTCCATGCCCCAGAGAGGCCTTAATTAATGCTACCTTACCACCCTTCAACAGATAAGAACACTTCCACCTTGTGAGCTGCTTTTGGACCCTTTTCACTGCTTTGTTCCAAACAATATTATCATTATTATTTTTTTATAAATGAACAATTTTATTGCAAAAGAATAACGAGATACAACACAGAACAAAAACTCAAACAAGCAACATAACTACATTCATACTAGCAATCTGGCGTATAACTTCCTTTGAATGGTTTTGGATTGCTGAGCCCCCCACTTAGCTAATTTGTCTGCCTCCTCATTCTGCGATCTTGTTCCAAACAATACTATATGTATCAATAGACACATCTCAAAAATTAAAATGAAAACCACTCTTTAAGAAAATGATTCTTCATGTCCACCAAGTCACTCTGTTATTCGTCCTTTCTGCTACCGTATCCTAGTTACAACCATCCAATTATTTTACTTATAATACAAACAATGAGGCCCTAAACATCTTATGGGCAACATCACTGCTTTACCCTCCAATCAATAGGTCTACCTATCTTATCAGTACTGTTGATTGAGTTCCCCTGGATCTAGCGGCATGTGGATGGTTGTACAGCTCTCCTCCTTGAAAGAAAGTTTGTCTTCTATTGTCTTAAATCTTCTTACCATGCACTATCCCTCCACATTTTTCTTGTTCTCTAGGGGGGATTGTCTTGCTTGCTTCTGGATTATACACTTAATATAGCACCCAACCCAAGAATGTTTATAGCATGGACACAGGATCAGACTTAGGGTAAATCAATATTAACTGTGTGTTTTACAAAGCTGCAGAACAGGGACAGATCGGGGTTAATAATAAAGGCATAACAGTGGTTTTAGAGGGGCTGAATATGGTTTAAAAGAAAAATTATGAGGACCCAGGCTGGGCAGATTTCAGGTGTTAACAGAGTGTACAAACAGTGGTTATTTCTGGGGCTGTTTACATAAATTTAGGGGTGCAGAGCAGGGACTGTTTGGAGTTGGAATGGTTACCGGTTATGGGGTTCTTGTGGGATAAATCAGCAATTGGTTAGGACTGATATAGCAGGGCTTAACTGGGATCAGATCAGAGGGCTATTTGGTGATAGATGTTAGATTGATAAGGTTTAGGTTGTGGACTGGTTTGGGTATTAAGAATGGATAATACAGCAGGTGTTAAGGAGTCAATATCTGGTCAGAATTATGGGTTAAAGGGGATCAGATTTTAGGCTAGAGATTCTGGGCAGAACTTAAGAACAAACCAGCTTAGAATCTGGAATCAGCTAGGGTATATTCTTGAGTGAATTTTCTGGGCCTTTAATGGTGGAACAGCCAGTAAACAAAAAAAAAAAAAGAAAAAAAAAAGAAAAAAAAAAAAGAAAGGATAGAAGATAAGAATAGTACCTGGTGTGGGTAATAATCGCCTACCTCATAAGCCCTTGGACATCACCTTCCATGAGTTCAAGTTTAGGCACCAAAAACTTGAAGAAGAGAAGAAGTTCCACTCATGGAGAGTAACAAACCAGCTAATATTTTTTATTAATTCCATCATACCAATATAAAAACGTGTAGCCCAATATATAGGCTCACAAAATCAAGAAAATAGAAGAAAACCAAATTAGAAATTTCTAAACTACTAGCTTACTTGATACTTAAGACTTTCCTAAACTCAAAACTATTAAAAACTTGATTTTCTAAAAAACAAAGCTGCCAAAATCAAGCCCTTTTAGCGGATTTTGACCAGCAGTGTAAGAGGGCCCCACTTTGACTTGTTGACTGTCTAAATTACTAAAACACCATTGGCAATAATGCATTATTACAAAAATACCCAAAAACAAAGATTAAAATGACCCTCATGTCCTAGACTCTAATAACTCATGAAATATTAACTAAAACAGTAAACTAATTCAATGAAGACTCATGTGTCCCAAAGATGTTCTTGTGTCCCCATATATATTCTGATGTGGACCCCACCATGACCCATGTATGGGTCCCACCTTGCCTCCATGTCCGCATCAACATTGTTGCAACGAGGATACTGATCTTGATTGAATACTTCTTCCTTTTTCTTGTGGTTCATAATTTATAATTCATATCCATAATATGAACCTTCTGTTTTGTTTCTATGGTATGTCAGTAGCCTTATTATATTGATTTGGTTGCATGGAAGTGTTGGTTTTCTTTAACTATCTAACAATGCTTTGAAGTGTTAGTTGTAATATTTGGCTAATGTATATGATACTGGATCTTGGTTTTTATTTTGTTACATCACTTTACAAAGAATAATACCTCACATTATACTTGCAGAATTTCGAGGACGGAGATGATATGGATCCTAAGGTAGACTTTGCCAGTGGAAATGTACATGTTATAACTTCCAAAGAAAGTTGGGATGATAAGCTATCGGAAGCAAGCAAGGATGGCAAGATTGTAAGTTTTTTAATGCTGTTACATTTAGGGAGAGCACAGATAGCTCAATGACTTACCATAATCAGTATATTCTTGTTCTTTTCTTGTAGCTGCCAACTGGACAGGCTATTTATAATCTTTGCAAACATGTGGCTTCTCATTTTAATTTCATGAAGGACTAACTGAGGCTTGAACTGGAGGACTAGCTGTCTGAACCCTTAAAACCTTAAAACTAGAATTTGTCCGCAAAGAGACCAAAATATAGGACTAATTGGGGCTTAAAGTGGAGGAGGCCAACCATCATATCAAGGATCCTTTCTGATCTTTGGCTAAAATTCTGACATCTGTTACTGCAATAATTGAGAAATGAGAACAAATGCATAGGTTAAACTTTTGCATTTGTTCAATAAATATGCCTTTGGGGTCATGTCCCATCCAATTGGTGGTCCTATAACACAATCAATTATGGTGTCAGAATGGATGAGCTAGAGCATGTTGTCTAGGGCATGACAAGCTGCTCACAATGATTTTTAACTCTCTCTCTCTCTCTCTCTCTATATATATATATATATATATATATATATATATATATATAATTCTGAGCTTTTGACACCTATTTTTCCTGCTTTTACACTCGGATCTACTTACAGGCCATGTTATGCTTTCTCATGTCAGACAAATATTCTACCTAAAATGATGCTAGTAAATAGCCTGTTTCTAATTGTCGCTTCTGCACTCTACTCCTTTTCCCATTTTGTTCCACTTATGACTACATCTTCACACCTATTGTATATACAGACAAATCTTTGAGTGGGTATTGGCCATAACCCCCACCCAAGTCTTAAAAAAAAAGTCCATATATCGAGAACTGGTTGTGGAACTCTTTGAAAGGAGATTTGGAGCCTAGAAAAATATAAAGGAGGCAAAGTGAAGTTACTCTGATTGGTAGGATACTTCTGTAGCAAGATAAGCTAAGTTACTTTTCCTATGGAGCGAGCATGTTGAAAGGAATTACCAGTACTCTGATTGGTAGGATGCTATTGTAGGAAGCTATGTAAAATTACTTATTCCTATGGAATGAGCATGTTGAAAGGAATTATGAAGACTTCTTTAAAACATATGCTATGAGATTGGTTAAGGTATTTGGGGTGATAATTGAGGAGGAGACATCCCTTTTCCTAACCTTATCTTCTCTCTGTGAGGTAATAGATCAAGAAGGGGCTTTATTAGTATGTATGCATTAAGAAAGAATTGGTAATTGGATCGTATGTGATTGAAAAGGTAAATCATTTGGCATCTTAGCTTGTTTAGAAGGACCCCTACCCCCTTGTACCAAACCCTTTAGAAGATGGACATCCATGTATATGAGATTGGAAGGATCCTTTTGATGCGAACATTCTTATTTACTCTGGTGAAAGCTTATCCCTCGTTCTTAAGAATTGGGTCTTGTGGAGCACCCACCCTTATTGTTTCTATAGTTGCCCTCTTTGGACAGCCATGATTGATAAGACCCTTGCAGTTGATATTTGACCTGTTTGTGAAAGGAGATTCCTAAAATTTATTTTTTACAATGCGGGTGTTGAATGAGTCAATGATTTTTTATTTTATTTTACATTGCGAGTTTGCTGATTTCATCTGGCATTCCTTCAGGGTTTAACTTCGGTTGGGTTGGCCTGAAACCTGACCGACATAGCTCGAGTTTTGGCCTGACAGGCCTTGCCCGAGCTTGGACAGGATTTGGACTGGGCTTGAATACTGGCTTCAGTTTGAGTTTGGGCTGGGTTCAGGCTAACTTTGGCCCAGCCTGTGCCGGTACTAATTCTATATTGTATGTGTGTGTGTGTGTTCACGCGTGTGTGTGTTCACATACTGATATACATATAATTATTATACCATGTAATATGTGTTTTATATTATTTAGTCTAAGCCATATGTTTTGAACCTAATGCCTTGGATTACAACCAATGACTTGAGGATTCTGAGTCTAACCATTAGGAAGTTCTTGCACTAACACAAAGAATTTACGTGTTTTGATCATTGATATCATATCAAACACGCAGTGTTGGCTGTCCTGAGCCTGTGGTACTAGTCTGGCTGGGTTCAGGCTAAGAGGGCTGCCCTGCCTGAGCCCATGATGTAAAAGAATGGGCCAGGCCCCTGTCACCTCAGTCCTGCCCAAAGCCGGCCCAGTTACACTCACAATTCTTACTTCGGGGTTTTGGCGTCTACTGGGTTGCACCATGAAGTTTGTTTGAACGAATTCAAGGATGGTGGATCTGTGCTATTGGACCTAGAAAAAAGTTCTATAGGGGTTACTATCATAATTTTTCAAATTCTGTAAAATGCCCAGGAAGGTGAGGTAGTTTAGCCTTATGAAGCCAAACTGGGTAAATTTTTTCTTAGCTTCAGAAAAGATTTTGGGGAATTATGAACCATGCAGCGCGAACCTTCCTACGAACTAGCTAATTATGGGTTTCTCACTTCTGCCATTCCTTGGAGACTTTGGAAAGAGAGGAAGAGTAGAATTCTTGAAGGCAAGCATAGTTTGAGAGAAGTTGTACAAATGGGACTTTAGCCCAAAGCTTTTAATGGGCATCATTCCTCAAAGCTTCCAAAGGGATTAGCCATTTTGATGCAGACATCCAGGCTGAGGTGGGACCCACACGTGTGCAAGCAAAGTTGGGGTCATGTGGAGCAGCTTATGGAGCATAATTGGATTTTGATTAGAGTCTTATTAGGATCTATCTAGAATTTTATCTGAGTTATTTTGGATTTTATATAGTTTCTTAATGTAACTAAGAGTTTGTGAGTCTTTAGGATAATGTCTACATTATCTTTTATCTATGTTAAAACTGGAGTTAGATTAGGATAAGAGTCGTAGTCTAATTTTAAGTCAAACTTGTAATCCCGTCACTTTTCTTTAGGCCCTATTTTGGAAGGTCAAAACTTACCTGTTTGGGCTGATTTTGGTGCCATTTGAAAGGTTATTCAGTTACCTTTTTAACGGGACCAATATCTTGAGAATCTGATGTGATTTGCAAAAGTTACGATCAAAATACTAAGGGGATATCAACAAGTAACGAAAATAGGACTTAGAAGTCTTTTAATTATTTTATATGGAGTCTTTATATTAGATTCATAGTAAATTTAGGATTAGTTTATGTCAAGTCCTAGTTGATTTAGGAAAAGTAGTGGGTCTATAAAAGAACCACAACTTTTATGTAAATTTATTATTAGAATGATATTGAATAAAGAAATAAGTGGAAAGAAACTCCACGGATGGTGTTTTCTTCCTTCTCTTCAACCTACGATTGGTTGACACTTAGGTAGGGCTTTCCTAAGTGAAAACGTGAGGTTGGGTCTTCCTCACATCAAGGTACTCTCTCTTCTTTCTTCCTCCTCTTCTCTTTCTCTTCAATTTTATTTATCTTTCCTATACTAGCTATTTTTCATTAAACAATCAATAAAGATTGCTTAAGAAACTCGTATATCTCATAAAGACTCAATCTTGATTGAGTTCTTGAACCCATACCTACTGAGTTTCTTTTAGGGTTTTATTCTCTATAAGTCTACTCACTATTCATGTAGGTTTCTTGACTTTCTCTGCTGATTTTTCCATAGTTCTTGATCCA
>JAOXJP010213359.1:0-11837 GCA_025762735.1 Platanus orientalis
AGATCAAATAATTACCCATATAAAGAAACAAATTCATGTGATGATTGAATATTAATTAAATTATTAATTAATCATGCATATATTTTATGTGAATGGCTTTGTCAAGACACATATTTCCAACATCGATGGCCCCTCGGATTGATCCGCTAAGTGGGGATTGATCCGACCCCATCCGGATCAATCCGATTCACCTGTTTTTGCCATTTTACCTTAAGTTAACTCCCAACCTCTATGGGACTTATGCCTAAGGCATGAGAATGGTCCATTGACCCTTGCAAGGGCCTTTAGGTCTCTTTAACCTATGTCTAGCATTATACTTACCCTCATATACCTTTTTTGAGCTTAATGAGGTTTGAATCTTCAAGACTTGGACCTTGACAATATGGTGAAGGATCCATCATTGGCTTTAAGTGCTTGGAGATTGTTTTCTTTCTTGGGATCCAATGATACTTGATGATTACAAACATGACTAACATATACAATATGCTCATGCCATGCCTAGTCTACCACTCCATGTATTTTACACACTATGGAATTGACAATTTACATCAACAATCTCCTCCTTTGGTAATTCTATGACAAAATACAATGAAATACATAGATGAAGTACAATAGATGTATGAAATAAAATTACAAACTCCATGAAGTGCAAGAGTTATACATTTACACAAATAAAGGCTAAGTGATGTGTCTTGAACTCCCCCTTAAAGTGTGCTAGAGGACATAGTTCTTCTTCTTTAGTTAGGTGCTTGGCTCCAATACCTGAAAACACATTTGACAAAACAATACCTTTCTCAAGCCAACAATAATATAGTCAAATGGAAATAAAGCAAATAAAGCACATATAGACAAGCAAAGCACACATGTAACGATGTTTTGGATTAGTTCATTTTGCATCACTCTTTAGGGAACTTTTAAATGCCAAATTTTGAATTTGTTGCTAGGTTCACTTTATAATGACAAATTTTGAATTTGTTGCTTGCCCAAAATGATACAACTCCCCCTATATCCATGCACTTTTCTCCCCCTTTTTGTCATGAAATTGGCAAATATGAAAGCAAATATAATGACATATGAAGAAAAAGCAAGAGGCATAAATAAAACGTTTTTCATTGATATTTGGAAGTTGAAGAACATAGTCAAATTTAAAAAAATGTGAGGTATACATAGATAAAGAACCACTCATCTTCACTCATCATCATCCTCATCCTCATCCTCATCACTCTATGTACGTAAGTCCAGTGGAACACTGTGGTAAGGAGGGAGCTGCATTTAGGCATCAAGACTTTAAGCACCTTTTTTTAGGGAGATAAAATTGGACCATAGGATGTTAGGCATCTCTTATGAAGTTTTCCCTAGATATTTCGGTCATAAAAAAATCATCAATATCATACCATGTGTAGTGAATCAGCCTAAGTACACCATTTCTAGTAAAACACCGATTCCCTAAGAAGCATCAGTAGGACTATGAGGGTCCACATTTAAGACCATTAGATACATCACCTTCAATTTCAACAACCTTCGTAAGTCTTCCCGTAGTGAAGCATCACAGGCAACAAAATTACCATTTTGCTCTTTGGCCTTTAAAAGCCAAAATTTGATACTTTCACACATTATCTACAAATTCTTTAGCCCCCATAAGTATTCCCATGGCGAAGCATCATAGGCGAAGAGTTTAGCAGCATAAACAAAAAATTACCATTTTGCCCTTTGGCATTCAGAATTTACCCTTGGACCCTCAAATGATCCCTGAAGCTTCTCCCATCACTTGATTTATGTAAGGTCAGGTTTTGCACACTCTAATCTCTACCAATTTCAAGGAACCTATCTCAAGGCTAAATTTTTTAGAATCTGGTAATTTCTTAACCTTCAAAAACCCTTGGTAAAAAAATGACGCTCAAAAAGCTCTCAAAGATTCATCTAGTGTCAAAATTCAGAAAGGTCAATGGTCATCTTTCAGTTTTAGAGTTACCTTCAATTAGTCATTTCACCAAACAGAAGCTTCCGACGTCTCGAACCTCTGTGAAATTTCAAATCTTCTTTAAGGGGTTGAAAATTAATTTTGATCCCATTTGTTGTCTTTTACTCTAGAATGTTCTTTGGACCTCCAAATCTTGATAAGTCAGTCCTAATCTCTCCAGATTCGTGAGGCCCTCGCAAAACCCCCTAATGGAAAGGAGCATTGGAAGATTCAATCCACTTGGTTTCTCCCAATTACCCAAAAAATGAGTTACACATTCAGGCAAAATGCCCTGTACTCAACTGAACCCCAGGAATGCATCAAAACTTTGAAATTCAGTCTGTTAGTGGCCACCCTCGATAACTCCGAGACCTCCAAAAGCCAATCCCCTTCAACTACCTCAACAACTTCTGTAATCCTATCCACTACATTTTTTCCAAGTCAGGATGGTACTTTGTTTGTATTTAGTGCTCGGAAAGCCCCCGAAAACTCCCCTGGACTTATAATTCAGCTAGGTCAAGCCAATTTTCTCAGTTTCTAACCTACCCTTGAAAGATTATTTCATAAGTCAGAACAAAAAGGTCCATGTTAGCCGAACTCTGTCATTCTCTAATGAGTTACAAGAGCAGTTTATTGTTAAGCGACCTTGCTTCGAAAAATCCTCGGTAACTACTCGGGAATTTGTTAGAAGAGTTGTCAGCTTTTGTAGACTCTAGACTCTTTAAGCTTCAGTAAATCCTGAACTGCACTTATCATGGAAAACTATGGTTCTCACACTGAAATTTCCAGTTAGGGTCTCTCTGGCTGCCCAAAAAGAGGTTTTAAGCCCAATTTCCTACCCAGATGTCAGAATTCAGAGTAATCAGAACCCATGGCTCACAAAAGCTTAGGGCCACCTTTTGTTTGAAGATTTCAAAAATCAATTTAACCATTTTATTCCTCCAATATTTATTAGAGAGCATTTGAGGCTAGTAAACCACTAATTTCACCCCTACTCTTATCGTAATTTGGTTTTAATTGATCCACTATGATCGGAACATCCAGGACTTTAAAAATGGACACTAAAATTGCAGCTTTCTGAGCACTAGAGTTCAAAAAGCATGAAGACCAGTAAGAGATTCAATTTTTCTATAAATTAATACATTGAAGGCATTAATGAGCTCACCCTCATATTTTTGCTCATTAATGGCCATTAATGCATTCACACTTTACTACTTTAACCCCTTACCCTTAGATTAGGATCCCCTTGTGCACCCCATGAAGTCCCCCTTGGATCAATCACATGGATTTCAAAAATCCATGAAAATCTTGATTCACCCTACCATTTAGCACATTTAAGCCCCTCCCTTGATTTGCCAACATGACCCTAAGCTTGATCCCTATTGGTCCATATCACCTATCCATGTTAACTAAACCAAATCAATCCTACCCCTTTGCCTAACCAAAATCAAACCAATCACCCCCTTGATTTTCCTTAACCAATCAAATCTCCTTGGATTTCCAACATGGCCCTAAGCTTGATCCCTACTGGTCCATGTCACCAATCCATGTGAACTAAACCAAATTAATCTCCTCCCTTGGCTGAACAAAACCAAATTAATCCCACTCCTTGATTCTCCTTAACCAATCAAACCTCCTTGGATTGCCAACATTGCCCTAAGTTTAATCCCTATTAGTCCATATCACCAATCCATGTGAACTAAACCAAATGAATTCCTACCCTTGCTGAATTAAAACACAAATCAATCTCCCCTTGCTTTGATAAACCAATCAGATTAATTCAAATGGCCACATGACCCTAAGCTTGCTCCCTATTGGTCCATGTCACATATCCATGTGAACTAAACCTAACTAATCCTAACCCTTGATCCCCTTGATCCCATAAACCAATCCCAACCCATGGCTAACTAATTTGAGGATATAAATAGCCCCAAATTCTTGCACACTAGGGTTGGTCCCTTGAACAAAAAATAAAAAAGAAGAAGAAGAAAAGGAAATAAAGAATAAAAAGCTCAAGTCCAACCCTAACCCTTCCCCAAGCTCAAGTAAACTCTAATCATGCCTTAGGGTAGTTTATTTATGTCATTTAACTTGTTCACATGCTATTATGCTGCTCAAATTCATGTCATTGCTTTGCTTCAATTCGGGTTACACAATGAAGACTAAATTGTCTCCATTGGACTTTATTTCGAACTCTGTCCACTCTTGATTTTTGTTTAATTTTTACACTACTTGAAATGAGCTTAAATTTTAACAAAAAGTTCCCAAGAGAGAGGCCAAACCATGGTAAAAAGTTGGGAATTTTTCACGCTTGGTAGGGCCCCGAGATGGTCCCCCCAAACAAACCCCAAAAATCTGTTCTATTATGACTTAACTTGTTGAATTTATTGTTGATTTTTTATAAAATTTTGTAGATGTAATCATGAGTTAATTTTTGTATATGTTATTCCCCTACTATATATCTCCCTCTAATAGAAATTTTAGAATCTTTAAAAACCCCTAAGGGGGCCAAAATCATAGAAATCCCACTACTGGATTTGCTCTTAGTAAATAACGCCTGAATTTTATGTGAATAAAATTCAGGCATTTGGATAAAGAAGCGTTAAGGACAAATTCAGTACGTTGAAATCTGGGACCCACCATAGGGAGCCTTGATTTTTCCCTAAGTGTTTTATAGGCCAGCATGACCCTCTGAGATCCAACCTTGTGCTCAGGCACCCCTATGGGCCCTGATTTCTCTCATAACACCTGAATTTATTTCAAGTGTTAAAAAGGGAAAATTTCAGACGTTAGGATGGATTTCAGGCGTTAGGCCTATGATAAAATCATATTTTTTAAAATACTTATGTTCTGTTTAGAACCTAAGCTTTAGGCCATGGACACAAGAAGAATCCACCCCTCTCGGACCCACACATGAGGCCTAATACCTATGGTTGGTTGCTAGTTTCTAGTACTCAATGCCTAAATTTTCCCTGAATTAAAATTTAGGCATTAAACAAAAAAATCAAGCATTAGGCCTATGCAAGATGACCATATTACCCTCTTCAGGGAGGCATATTTTTGCCCTTGTGAAGGTCTCAACCCCTAAAGTTGCACATTTTGACCCTAGGGAACACTCTCTACCCTTCTGGAAGGGTCCCACATCTCTAGGATCCACATAAATCCTTGAAGAAATTAGGTTAAGTTGTTGATCCAGTCAGCACTTAACGCCTGAATTTCAACATAAATTTATATTTAGTCACTAAAAATTCAGGCATTAGGCCTATGCCAAATGACTATGTTGCCCTATTTTGGGGGGGCATATCTCTACCCCCGTTAAGATCCCAATCCATAGGGTTGTGCATTCTGACCCCAAGGAACTTCCTCTACCACTTCTATAAGGCCTCACAGCCTTGGGACCCACAGAAGCACAAAAAAAACTTAGGTTGAAGTACTGACCAGTTCAGCCTTCAATGCCTGAATTTCACCCTAAATTAAATTCAGGCGTTGAAAGATAAGGCGTTAGGATAAAATTCAGGCATTAAGCTTGAAATACAAAAAAATATGGACTTTCCCCTTTTCCATTTTTTGCATCAGGATTAATCCCAACCCTAAAGCAATTATTTGAACACTTTAGAGGGGTCTATCACCCCTCTAAAAGTTATAAACCCAAGGGCTCCTTCTTGCTAATTAATGACCTATAGTAAAAGGCAGGTTTCTGAATTTTTCATAAGCCAACGCCTGATTTTCCCTGAATTAAATTCAGGCATTTAAAATTTAGGCATTAGAGGTAAATCCAAGTGTTAAGCCTAAGAAAATTGCATAAACCAACAACTTCCCTAGTTCATGACCACGGATTTCAACTTAACTTAGAACATGTATGAAAGAGAGAAGCCACCCTAAAAATGTGGGTATTTGGGGTGCCTAACACCTTCCCCAAATGCAACTAAACAACTTACCCTTTATCTTAGAAACTTAGACCAGTCTTAGGAGTTAAACCCCTAGACCTTCGGGTCTAGGCTTCTTCCCTTCCCCTTGAAGGGGAGAACCGATGTCTAACTTCATCAATTAATCTTGAGTTGGTGGTGACTCCCAACAAAACTTAACCCCCAGGGTTAGCAACCCTTGTGCCCGTGAGCGCTCATAAGACCAATGTGGCTTGGAACCCAGGGGCACCCCCTCCCCTGAACTCTAATGTCCACAGGTGCTAAAAATTAAGATGTTAACATAAAACTTCAGGCGTTAGGCCTATACCAAATGACCATGTTGCCCTATTTTGGATGGCATATTGTTAGGTCTATGAATTGTCAATGTCCATGCACAAAACAAAGTGTGTACATGTAGTGGTCATGTGTATAGGACTTCATGATGTAAACTATATACTTATGTAAGTCCAAGTGTTAAAGTCCTGGAAAGCACCAAGAAGATGGACTCAAAGCCAGAATGACCATTCCCAAAGAGACTCAAGCATCAAGGAGGAATCCCAAGTCTTAAGTGTAAACTACCTCAAGGAAGCCAACATATCAGTTTCCAAGCACAGAAAGATAAATCAGGTATATGAGACCAAATGATAGGTGTTTGTGTGCTCACAAAACCCCGAGACCATGGTTGACCCTAGAAATCACTTAGAAGACTTAATTAGGGTCTAATTGAAATCCACAAAGAGTCTAATGTTCATAAGAATGAAAATGGCTCACTAGGGAAGAAGTGCCTATGCTGACTAGTGCTGTCTAGGTTAGTAAATTTTGAGGTAACTTCCAAGAACTCCTTAGATCACCTTAGTAAGAATTATACTACAATCCATATATGTATGAAAAGATCTATAAGTCTACTTTCCAACAAAAAAATGGTGAAGGATTATAAGTTTTCTAGAGAAAGTTATGGCCATTTTACCGAGAGGTGTCTGTGTTGAAAACCTGGGAGCGCGGTCACTCGCGAGTAGTGGCATTTGACCACGAAGGGGTACCGGGGTTGACCAAGGTTCATGGCAGTAGACCACGTTCCAACGATCAAAATTTTGAACATTATGTTTTGGCCGTTGGGGACTTGGAAAGGCTATGGGTCGCCTATAAAGACCCCAAGACATGTCCCAAATGATCCAATAACTTCTCCTACACATATTAAAAGCATTCTTGAGCGTTCCCTTGGTGTAAATTATTTGAAAAACCTCTACATGAGGTGTTGTTGAGAAAAATAGGTAAATCTACCTAAAGAGAGGTGAGAGCAATTTTTGGGGAGCTAAGGATTAGTAAATCTATCATCCAAGACTTGGAGGAGAAGAAGCCTTTGAAGCTATCAAGGAGCTTGTAAGAGCTTGAGCCCAACTTAGGAAAATAAATCAAGAAAGCTCTCTTTAACCCGATGTGAATACCATAGTCATATTTTCCTATTGAGAGGTTAAGCACCACACTCAAGCTACCATTCATATCCATCACTTGAGTACGTTCGTCAGAGCCACCGAACATGAAAGCTTTCGCCAGAGACACCAAACTCGTGTGCACTTGCCGAAGACACCAAGTGCAAAGTCACCTCTACCGGAGACACTAGAGGTAAGGTCTTGTTGATATACCTTGTAATAGTTAGTAGTTAACTATTAATAAAATCAACACGCCCTCGAAGTGGGCATTGAAGAGTGGAGGTATGCTTGTGTGTTAAACCACTATAAACACTTGTATTTTTATATTATATGCTTTGTGATTGTTTTTTAATTTCCATATCATTAACAAACACAAACATCTAGGCCTTAATTGAATTTGCAATTGAACTAATTTAGCACACTTACATACTTGGTTTGCAATTCATATAAAATTGATCACCAAAGTATTTATGTTTATGCTAAATTGTTTGACACACTAAATTTTTATAAAGACGTACAAGCATCTAGACTTTAGTGAATTTGCAAATTGGTTAATCTATCATTTAAGTTTAATTGAACATCTTGTAAAATATATTGAATTTACAATTCATTATTTATACATCACTTTAGAACTTCACTCATATTACTAAACTCAAGTGAACACATTGTGGGGAATTTATAGTGTTGTGGATTAATTGCACCTTATAACTATTTATATATATCTTGATTGTGCAAAGTAGCCCAACACACTAAGGATAATATAAAGGGATTAATCAAGCAACCTTAAGAAACTTATCGACCTTACTCCCGCTCTACTATAGGTAACACTATAGTGCATGACAGAGCCTCGTGGTCTATGATAAGTTCATAGAGAAGAGATTTACTTAAGCAAAAGAATTCCACTGCATCTTTAATTGAATTAAAGTAAATCATAAGAGGGTGAAGAAATTAACTCCAAAGAACCGAAAAAATTGTAGATATCCTATTCACCCCCCTTTAGGAACTTCAAATACTTGTTTTCAAAATTTTAAAATAAGTGGGGATTGTTGAAATATTTCAAAATTTTACAAGGTCTGCAAATGCCCTAGTTTTGGAAATGGAAACAAAGCATTTGTAAGCCACTAGGATGTTATGGCGACTAACTTATTCCCACTTCCCATATTTTCTCAGAGACATGTGGAAGTGGGTTAGGGGTTGCCGCACATCTCTCATTCCCTATATAAAGGGACGACTTTGAGAGCCATGAGTTGGTTAGGGTTTTCTCAATAGAAAAGGAGAGGAAGAAGGAAGAGAGAGGAGCGGTTGCTCGTGGAATTTTTCAGAGATCATCTCTGACAAAAGAGGAGGAGGAGGATTCGTTTAGTGTAGTGAAATCAATTTCTTCATCTTTCTCTCTTTTTCTTTCTCTTTATGTGGTTGTTGAACTTGACTCTCTTCCTTGCGAAAAACACAACCGTGAGTTCCTGAAACCAATCATCATTTGAATCTGCACTCTCTATTGAGAGAGATTGCTTGATTCATTTGAGTATCATCCTCTTGAGATCCATATTCTCTTTATGAGAAACCACCTTGATCTCTTGAGTGAACTGTGTTTGAAAAAACCATATAACAGTAATGTTATGCTGTCGGATTTTCTATTAAACCAAATCTCTTAACTTTTTGGGCTTTAAGAAAACAATGAGGTTTCATTCGACTCCACTGGAGAGTATAAATCCGTTGAGAGACAAGGTATCTATCCAAGCTAGATTGTATCTTAAAGTTAGCTTAGATGTAATCCCTTGCACGTTGTTGGATGGCCTCAACTATCTTTAAGAAACGTGATAATGATACCTTATATGCTTTGGTGAATCTGTTAAACAAACCCTAAAACTGAAGAAGACAAGGAATCCTGAAAAGTTAGTAAATTGTAATTTTTTGATTGAACTGCAACTAAACTCATTGATCACGAGTGATTGGGGTATCATGACTGAAGTAAAGTTTGCGACTAACCGGTGTCCCACAACTATTCAAGTGATCCGTGACTGACAAGGTAACTTGCGATTGAACCTTTCTCCACGTCTAAATTGATTTTGGCAACTGAATTGTGTTTCACAACTAAGCAGAATTTAATTGTTATTTTACTTCATTTTATTCTATTCCCATCACCATAAAATTAACAAGTTGGAGTTTGAGCCGAGCTTGGCATTTAGGCTCGTAACAAGCCTAAGCATGATCCTTGTGGAACGAGTCTGAAGAGTTGCACAAAACTTGGGTCATTTATGCTCCTTGACAACCCTACCTATGGCTTGAGGTTTGACATTGCAATTATTCTTAGTGAATCTTATTGTGATTTGAATTAATTTTATTTTGGGTGACATCATTGTTTCCAAGATTTGACTTTAGGGCATAGAGATGGAGTTTCTAGTGCAATAATCTTATGGACTCTGCAATAATCGTATGGATTCTTGCCAAAGTGTTTCAAATTTAAGTACAAAATTCTAATCACGAATGGTAAAAAAAATAATATATAAAAAATAAAATAAGATAAAATAAAAACTTTACTCTTTTGTACGAAATATAAAAGATCTTAGCCTCCAATAGAAATTCCATAACATCCAAATGTGAAAAAATCTCAATGTGAATGGTGTCGAAATAATTTTAACCTTCTGAAGCGTGAATGGTGTTAAGTTAATTCTAGTGAAGTTTCTCATGTTAATTTCCATTAGGAATGTATAGCTTACTTGGCAAATTTAAAGTTTTGAAATTTATTAAATTAATCTATGTTATATTTGATAATTCATTTTTTTTAATTTGAGGGTAGAAATCACATTCAAAGATTGAAAGTTTTTATATATAATATGTTTTTGTAGGTTTGGTAGAGGAAGGGACATTTGGGGCCAACACATCAGCACCAAAAAGTGATTTTCACTTTTTGGGAGGCGCTTATCACTTTTCAGTCCACCCTGAAACCGTAAATTCATTTGTACCTAATCTTCTAGCTTGAATCTATACAGATCTAGCAGCAAAGCTAGGAGGGCCTTCAACAATCTTAAACAGGTTCTTAAGGACAAAACGGAGAGAAGGGAGAGGGAGGGAGTGATTGAGATGGCATGTTTGGACTTCACTGTAAACTGAAGCCAAATGGCCAGGGATTGACGCTGGAGAAAATAAAATATTTTTATTACAAAGACTACTTACAATGTGACGTATCTGTGCGTGTTTTCTACTCTTCGAAAAATCCATCGCCAATTCTATATTGATGTTTAGGTTGATTGGAAAGGAAGATAGATGACAATGGAGGAGATTTTATATTAATGGTAAATTTATAAATAACAATAATAGGTAACGTTTTAAAATTGTAAACAATCCCTAAAATCTCTCGAGATTATAGGAAAGTATCTTGTTGATAAGGCAAGTAGGAACCTAACCTATTGGAAAGTATCTCCATGTTTTTAACAGAATATTCAGGGTATATTTTTGAGAAATTAAATAACCTTTTTTAACAGAAATTAAGAATATCAAGGATTACATGTGGATGGAGAGAAAATATAGGAAGAGAAAATAGGGAATATTTTTTTTAGAAATAAGTAAAAGAGTTAGTTTATATGATAAGCGAGAATATTAGGAGAGACTTTAGGGACCATATAACTTGTAATTAAGAGACGTGTAATTAATAGTTGTTATTGTCTCATGAATTTCCAAATTTAATAAAAAGCATAAATAAGGAACAATTAATTAGAAGTTGTGTCACAACAAATCACTCTCTATATTTAGTTGGAGGGTGTTTTGGGAATAAAGAAAAAAATTAATTAGAATGTCCACATGGATGAGAGAGAAAGGGGCGTGAAGCTACTGTTTTAATAGATATACTAGCAAAGCCCATGCAAGCATGAGCAACATAAAACATAAATAGAAAAGAAAAAATATATAAAACAAATAAATACATAAATTAAAAAGTAAATATTTTTAAGAAATAATATTATTTGATACAAAAAGCATTTTAAAAAATGATAATCAAAATTTTAAAAAGAAATATATATATCAAATAAATTGACCCTCATATAACACATTTTTTTTAATTAGTAACTTACAAAGAGGAAATTAAATCAGAGAAAGACTTCTGGGAGAAAAATAAATGTATTTATCTTTTACACTAATCATTAATCAATTGACACTTATTTTTTAGATCATACACTCTTTGATGTTTTTAATTATCAATAATAGGCCTTACTCACAATTAAAGAAGCATCCAGATGTTATAATCAATCTATTGAGAGACATTCTCACATGCATCTATCATGCTCTATTTGCCGAATATAAACACTTATGCTACAACAGGACCTTTTTGGAGTCTGAACCCATACTTTATTGCATTAATAAATGCCTTTTGATTGGGTGTTCAATAACAAATCAAAATAATATATCAGAAAAAAATCAAAGTATAAACATTATGACTGAAAATCAAAGGTTATTGGCAGCCTCAACATACTTCTTCTATGAAAAAAAACATAGTACCAAATATCAAAAAGGGAAAATTTTAGCTACTTTCTCTTCTCCTTCACC
>JAOXJP010213370.1:0-11837 GCA_025762735.1 Platanus orientalis
ATTCTAAGAATGCATTTCGTGTATCCAAACATCATTTTTTCATTTTTTTGATTTTTTGGACCTAAAAATGGATAGAATGCATTCTTTGGAATGTTCCCAAACGGACCCTAAACTAACCATGGCACTATTAGCCTTATTACAAAATTACCACTAATAAGCGCTTCTAAAATAAAAAAATAACAGAAAAATAAACTACTCTACTAGACTTGACAAGGCGGATTATCCATGGTCCTCAAGTTTCTTCTTTTTAACATGGTATGCTCTTGCATCAACAAGCCTCAAAACTTGATTGGGGAGAAACCACATACAAGGTTATATTTTATTTTCCAACTTGATTAACTTTGTGTAGAACTTGGCTAAATTAAACTCCTCTCCAAGATGTATTTACATGGATTTGAGCTTATTTGGTTGGATTTGGCACATGGAAAAACCAGAAAAATTAAGAAAATCCCTTCTTTTTTTCAACTTCCCACCCTTTCCCAGACATTTAACCATTTGGCCTATGGTTAATGGCTCTGCTGATTATGAGCTTTCCCATTGGGTATGGGCATGAGCAGGAGTATCTAGGTTGGGGATACACTCTAGGCCATATGGATTGGATGATGGATATGGAGCTGTACATTCACAGCAATAAGGCCCATCAGTGGCTGTGATGATGTCCAGTTAACATTGACGAGCATGAATACCAGCAGTATCTTCTTGACAGCGGATAAGCTGGTTCCCAGTTTTTTTCTTTCAGATGTTGTAACTTATAAATAGATGTGTTTTGTAGATTTTAAGCTTTGAGTGTATCATTTTGCTTATTTCAATATTCTCTGAAATTTTATGGAATTTTTCATAGTTTTTCTCAATGTTTCTCATATTTCCATAGTTTTTCCCAAGTTCAAAGCATTCCAGCAAAATTCCCACGAAATTTCTGTAATTCCCTTGGGAAAATGACTGGCAAAATATAAATGATGAACTTTAGAAAAGAAAGGAAATAAAATGAGTAGAAACGAAGAGATATCAAATATGTTTCTTTTTCCTATCTCTGTTCCTCCATTTATGTTTGACAAACCTCTATGGGCTACTTTCCAATTTGGAACCATCCTTGATATGAAGAAATCTCCCTCCACCTGCAAAGCCGCTTAACCCCAAGGAAGGATGAAGATTTCAGACCCCAGAGGAACACTAATAGGGATGTTAATGAATCGAGCTTTGCCCAGCTCAGCTTGTCACGAGCCTACAGTGATGAATTTAGGGTCATATGATTAAGATTGAGGCGAGCTCAGCTCTCCAAAATGAAGCTTACTACTTCAGGCCCGAATCTTAAAGTCCTATGTTTTTTTTCTTTATCAAGAAAAGTGAAGAAAAGAAGAGCAGTCCCCGACACAAAAACAATCCCAAGAACCCGACTACATCCACAAGCATCCACCCACCCCAGACAAAATTTGTAAGGCAACCCCCATGACAGAATTCCACTCCCTCAAAATAACCGAGCTACCTATATCCATATCCTCACAGCCCTTACATCTCTTCTCCCAAAAAGCTAAAGAATCAAGGAGGCACCCAAGTCATCCCAAACTTTTGCATAACAGCACACCAGACCTCCCATGCATAATGGCAATGAAGCAATAGATGAGGTATTGACTCACCATTTTCACAGCATAAAAGCCAAATGTAGTAAACTACATACCTTTCTTTCTAAGGTTGTCAATTGTAGATATCTTCCTCTACATGGCTGTCCAAAGAAAGAACTGTATTTTGGTAGGAACCGGCTTATACCAAACTTCCTTCCAAGGAATCTTAAAGCCCAATAGCTCATGAGCCAAACCTCCTCCAATAGGTTAAAGATATAACTGGTTAAAATAAGCCCAAATTGAAGTCCCTTAGCGAGCCAAGCTTTTAGGGAGCTGAGCCTAGTGCAGCTTGGTTCAGGCTCATTTAGCTAACAAGCTCAATTGGAGGCTTGGGCTCAGCTCTATGAGCTTCAAACAGGGCTCAAGCTCAGCTCATGATGAGTTGAGCTGGGCTAGCTCAAGTCACTGACAGCCCTAAGCACTAGGACCTTGACTCTTATGCGTTTTCCTCTCCAACAGGACCAGAGTAGGCATAGACAGTCACACAGGTGCTGTCCCTGAAGACACCTACTGAATGGCCCGGATTCCCAATTTTTGCATCCATTAAAATTCACCTTTATTATACTTGGCTCAAGAGGGAACCAACCTCTCAAAACAAGAAAGAATCCTGGAATGCTAAGAAGAGGGTATATAATAGATGCTGATCTTGCGGTTGAAAATGAAACGGGGAATATGGTTTATTAGCAATTGCGAGAAAAAGAAGAACTTGCTTTTATGTATTGCTGATCTTTGATGCTTAATTTCACTCTGGTAGCATGAAAATAAGGTTTTCCAATTAAAGGGAGTTAAGGAAGATGCTGGGAGAGAGAAGTGTGAGATCAATAAGAGTGGGCATCACATTATTCATAAATGTTACTGTAGGAGACTTATTGAAAGACAATAATGCCCTTCAAACTTATCTTTTATCTTTTTTTCTTCATTGGAAGGGACTTAAAGATCAACTACTTTCTTTCTTAGTACTTAAATCAGAAGCTGTTGCAGGTGCACAGAGCATGTTGAAGAAATTAACTTGGGTTTGCTATTTATTATGTGACACCTAAATTTTCATGACTACATAGATGTGAGGGTATTGTAAATACCAAATATGTTCTAGTTATTGAGTTGGTAGAATGAGAAGAAATTTATGGTAATGGAAAAATCTGTTTTTAGAGGTAGAATAGGCAAACATTGTCCCAGTCAAGTAAATTGTATATGTTCTCTTTTTTAATTGCTACAGTAATGTGCCAAAATTGGATAATTATATTACACGTTAGCTTGGATGCACAAGCTGAAGTTGTATTCTAAAAATAAAAGTGATCAACTAATGCTGTGGTTGGCTATTATTTCTCTTTCAGGTGGCTTGTGGAAAGCAAGCTGGAGCCTTTACATGTTTGCTTGATGAAACAGGGAGGTATGACTCTCCAAAGTTTGTCTCTGTTGATCTAAAACCGGATTTCAAGGTATCTTCACTTGTGGAAGTTTATTCACTGTTAGAGGAAAATTTCGATTTGACCCCAGAATCCCAAACGTCATCAAGGACACTGAAGGTAACTAGGGATATGACTACTCTCTGAAACAAGGCATTATAGTTTCCTTAACCATCTCGTTGGAGCCATGGATCACATATGATGCATGATAGGGAATTCAGACCATTATCTCCTATGTCGAAATCCCACTTGTAATTACATACAGTTTCATGGTTAATGTTCTTCTTTATTCCTTAAGAAAAGGTTTGATTATAGTCCAAAGAAGTCCTAGTATGACAAAAGAAGGGGTTACAGATTGAAAGACCCTGAACCAATTTTAAGGGAAGAAGAGAATCCTGTTGTCAATCTGGGTTGGGTTTTCATGAATGTTTTTGTATTGTGGTGGGACTAAAAATCTGTGGAGTGGAACATTGTTAATGAAGCAGTCTTCAGCTGAGAAGAGTTGCATCCAAGGACATCGGATGATACCCGATACACTATGCGAATGTGTTGTTTCACTGCATTACGGTGGCTGCTGTTATCTCTTGTATTCGCCTTATTGCACATGACAGATTTGATGATTTTGGTTCTTGATTAGATAGTTGCCTGAGTTAAAAGAAGTGGGCGCTGAACATCTTGAACACTGGTTTGGAGCCTATTTCAGCGAAACTATCAATAAGCAACACACTAGGAGCATTGAGGATGAATGCTCCCTGTGCCTGTACCATACATGTGAATTGCTGGTTCATTGGTCTTGAATTGTGGACTGTCTGTTGGCTGGTAAACAACCCAAAATCAATCCGAATGAGTTAGCCTAGTAAGATATGTGGTTTTACTTGTCGTTTTGAACTCAATACAAACCTGCTTACAGAATTGCTGGTGGAAATCATCACTGTAGCTGGCATAATACAGCGTTTTCATCCTACTAAGTCAATGTGCTTGGATCTTCATAAACTTTTGATCTACATGTTTCTTTCATTTTTCTTTCCTTACCCTCCATGGAATGATGTAGATCAAAACAAACTGCGTACCTTATTTGTGTGGTCGTGCACATTATCCTAATACCGATTTCCCTATTAAATGGGAAAGAAAAACCTTATTTTCTGGGCATTTCATTTATTCCACCAAAGCTATTAGAAACTTCTACTTCATTTTCCCAAAGAAAGTATAATATTCAAGGGGAAATCTCAGGAGACGGCACAGAATGGGTCCTACCCAAGAGACTGCCCGAGCCTAGAATCAGAATGATCAAGTTGATCGCAACTGTATACTTTTACTGTATTCTTTGGATTGTGAAGAAATCTGAAAAAATCTACACCAAAGCTCCAGGAAGAGTGTTAAAAATCATCTTATAATGCTATCTCTCGCCTAGGCAATTGTGTTGGCCGGGGTGAAACTCATCCAATAGGGGGCCCAATCAGGCACTGCTGTGGCTGTGGATTGTAGTGGGTTCTGGTCACACGGATTCAAAGTCAAAGTCGATGATAAAGCATAGTTTTGAAAACCTGATTGGGTGGTCCGACCTGGTTTGACCTGAACCGGCATCCTAAACAGTTTTATTGAAGCTTAAAACTGTAATCTGTCCAAACCGCATAAAATTGATAAAACTGGTCAAAACCAATGAAAACTGGCTGGTTCGAACCTGATTTTAATATTACCAACCAACATATATTTTTGGGTAAATTACAAAATGACTCTATGGATTCTCCCCCCTCGACTATCAATAATACCAAAAAAACTCCAGTCAGAAATATTTTGGTTACATAAATTAGTCTAAATGTGATTTTATAATGATACCATTTGTTTTAAATCTCATTTTTTAACAAATAAAATATAATTTTGAAATATCAAAAATGCCCTTAATGAATTAAATGTGCATCTTCTTCTTCTTCCTTCCTCATCCCTTTCTCTACACCTACTCCACCGCCACCACCGCTACTGCCGTTGTAGCCGCTATTTCCTTCCCCACTACCACCACCACCACCACCACTATGACCATCGACACCATCACCACCACTATTACTACTATCGCCACCACCACCACCACTACTACTGTTACCTCCTTTACTTCCACCACCATCACCACTTCCTTTGTCCCACCACAACCACTAACATCGCTGCTACCTCCTTCCCACCACCACCACCACCTCCTTTGTCCCACTGCAACCACTACTTCCTTTGCCCCACCACTATTACCTCTTTTGCCCCACCATTACTACTACATTGCTATCACTACTAACGCTACCACCATGTTGGATGCATAATAGGGTCTTATTTAGTCTAATCTGGTTGTTTGATGAGTATTGGGGTATTAATCAGTTTAATCAGACCGTTGGATGTGCATCAGAGTATTAATCAGTTCAATCGGACCATTGGATGTGTATCGGGGTCTTAATCAGTCCAATCAGATTGTTGGATGTGCATTGGGGTCTTAATCAGCCTAATTGAGGCTTTTGATGAGTATCGGGACATTTATTAGTTCAATTAGACCGTTGGATGTGTATCGAGGTCTTAATCAATCCAATTGGACCATTGGATGTGCATCAGGGTCTTAATCAACCTAATCGGGTCGTTTAATGAGTATAAATGTCTTAATCAATTCATTCAGACCATTAATTGTGCATCAGGGTCTTTATCAACTTAATCAAGGTCTTAATCAGTCCAATCAGACCATTTGATGTGTATTGGGTCTTAATCAATTCATTTAGACAGTTTGATGAGTATCATGTCATAATCAGTCCAATCTTACCGTTGACACAATTTTTTAAGTTACAGAGGTCAAAGATATTTCCGTCATAGTAAAACAATCTCATGTACCATGAAAGCATTTTTGGGTTTTAAAAACTACTTTTGGTCACATGATTTTATTGACTAACAATCAACAATAGGCAACTAAAGATGTGATTTTTTTGAAACCAGCAATGTACGTTAAAGGGAATCTTTAGTGTTATTGATAGTCAAAAATGAATACTATATATTGTCAGATAATATAAGGGGTCATTCTATAATTTATCATTTATTTTTTAGCACATTAAGAAAGAAAAAAAATGTGTTTTTCCAAATTCTAATTCCATTTTTAATGAATTTTTTTTCTTTTTTGGTATTTTATTACATTTGTTAATATGTCTAAAAATTAAAAACCCAGTCATAATCCTTTTAATGCATTAATATATTTTTTAATTTTTGAAATTTAATTACATTTTATTTATGTGAAGCAAACAGCGATTGGATCATATAAACTGATGATTGAACCCAATTAGACCTAAGCCGTCCACATTATCGATTCGATGGCTGCTCCAATTCTCAAAATGAGAAGAAAAAAAAACACTAAATTGCTTCTTCACTTTCTTTCATTCAATAACTGCCGTCCCCAAAAGCTCAAGCCCCTCTTGACCCCTCTTGACGCACAAAATTAGGTAACTGTTGTCAGTGGACTTGTGAAAGTTTTGGTCTCTGCAAGAGATAATGTGTGTGTTTGGGGGATGAAATCACCTGCGACGCTCCTTGTGCGATGCCTCGTGGGACAAGAAATAGTGGGATGGGGTTCATTCATTTTTTGAAATGTCCCATCACCTCTAAAAGTGAATGAGTCCCGCTCCATTGTATCTAGTCCAACTAGGTGTTGTAAAGGGGGCGGTTGCAGGTGATATCACCCCATATCCTCCGCAACGGAATATTTGCGCCGGGCTTGGATGGGGCGATGTCACCTGAGACGGAAGATTTGCGTGGGGCTTGGAGCCCCCATTGGTGAGTCCAAAGACATGCATACTGACAAAAGTGTATGAACTGTCAGAACCTGTCGCAGACGATATCAACCCCGACAAAGGTGGTTGAATTCATTTATATGGAGTAGGAGTAGGAGTAGGAGATGGAGATCTCCTGTGTCTTCCTATTATAATAAAAGGTTGGTGGCCTTCACGTACCCTTGTATGGTTGCCAGGTGTAATTGCCATGTGTAAGCCCCAACAACAAAGTCTCATGTTTCCTTTAAAAGACCCTTCCCCCTCCACCCCTCTTTTCTAGATCTTTCTCTCTCCCTCTCCTCTGACAGAATTTCTTCATCCTTTTTGAGCTATCGACATTGCATTGACACGCACGAAGTGGGTGCTCTCTCTCTCTCTCTATCTCGCTTGTGGTGGTATTTTACTGGTTACAACTTTGGTCATCCTGCAAGACTCAATCTCTATCTTCTCCCCATTTAGTTCCTAATCTAATCATAATCTAAATCCTACCTCAACCCATGATTTACACATCCAAACCCAGCAGAAACCCAATAATCTCCATCACCCAAGGATTCAATAGACCAGCAACAAGGACATCTCTTCTTCACTTAAATATCAGTAACAACTTTCACCATCAAAATCCAAAAATTTCATCATCTTCAGACAACTATGAATCCATAAAACCCATAACCCATCTCCTGAAATCCAGCACTATAAACCCTGAACATTTTCCTCCCAAAAACAACAACAAGAAGAGAAATGACAAGAGACTGCAGTTTTCCCAAGTGGGTAGTCAACAGATGTTGGTTTTGTGTGGATTTGGGTATTGGGTCCAAGGTTTCAGGTGCTTTCCATGGTTGGCACTCAATTTCCACATGGCTCACACTCTTAACCTTCATCCTTTAACATTGCCGCTTGTGCAGAACTCTGCCAACCTACCCATGGTGGCCAAACCTCTATATGGGGTCATTTCTGATGCTATTTACATTGGTGGCGCTCATAGAATACCTTATATCTCCGTTGGAGGTTTGTTACCATCTCCTTTGTATTCCTCCTGCAAATCTTTTCTTCTTTCATCTCTTTCTTTCTTTCTGTTTTTCCCCTACGCTTTTGTATCTGTATCATCAGATTTTAACAAGTTCCAAATTCAGATATATTTTACCAATTTAGTATTTATTTTGGAAGATATATTTGTGTACTTAGAATTTTTTTCCTTGTTGATATTCATAGACTCGCTTACATTTCCTTTAAAAGAAGCTGGCTACCTCTCTGTCCATGTTCCTCTGTGTGCTTTTTTGTTTTCTCCTGTTAACTTGTTTTCTTTCTTTCCCATGTTCCCTATTAAATCTGACTTGTGTACATTCATGTGTTCTTGAAAAGGTATAGCGAATTTATTTTGTTGAAATTTTTTAGGAATTTATAGCTTTATCGGTTGTTTATCAGGCAGGATATTATCAGGGACTACATAAGTTTTTTGGGCCTTTTGGGCCCCCCAAAAAAAAAATAAAAGAAGAAAAAGAATAGAAAAGTACCCAAAATCATGTTCATTGCAAAACTAGAGGTCGATGGTTTTTTGAATATGGAACATTTTCTTTTTTCAAAATGAAATTTTTGATGGAAAAACTGTACAAGAAAAATTAATAGACACAACTATGCAGCCATTATATATGGTAATTTATGTCATTGCTAAATTCCAATTCCTTTCATATTTTTTTCTTTTGGTAGGAAAACGTCTGAGAATAGTATTAGTTATGGAATAAGAGTACATAATATACAATCCTCTTCTACAACAAGATTGAGGTCTAAACTCAGATTGTCAATTCATAAATCTGGCAGTTCAGCTTAATGTCAAGGCAATAAATTAGGCCAAGATTGGAAACAATGCTTGAATAAATCCAAACAATTATGAACCATTAAAGCCGGATCCGATTAATGTCTATTGTAATTATTCTGCAGGGTTGTAAGTAAAAAAAAAAAAAAGGGCGGCCCAGTGCACAAGGCTCTTGCTAACGCGGGGTCTGGGGAGGGCAAGATGTACGCAGCCTTACCCCCATTTCTGGAGAGGCTGTTTCCGTATTCTGCAGGGTTGTAAATAAATGATTCAAAAGTAATAGTGGCTTAAGTTATTGATTTAGATCAAATTCTACAGTCCTTTTGCAGATTCTGTCATGGGGAGGAATTGCATTGGTTCCAGTTGGAGGTGAAGTCCTTCCTATGCTAATGGCATGCATTCTACTTAGCAACCTTGGGGCATCAATAACAGAAGTTGCAAAAGATGCTCTTGTTGCAGAGTATAGCCAAAAAAACAGAGTGGGTGGCCTCCAATCTTATGCATTCATGGCTCTAGCTGCCGGAGGTATATTAGGCAACTTGTTGGGCGGGTTTTTCTTACTGAAAACACAACAAACCAAGACTATGTTTCTCTTATTTGCTCTCTTACTATCCTTCCAACTTGCCATTTCATCAACAACAAGAGAGGATTCCCTCAGTTTGCCACAACCATCAGATCACCATGTCATAAGGAATTCCATCTCAGTAAACCTGCATAAACAGTTTTCCAATTTGTTCATTGCAATTAGAGAAGAGAGTATTTCCTGTCCTCTTGCCTGGATTGTAGGTTCCATTGCTGTGGTTCCAATCCTATCAGGAACCATTTTCTGCTACCAAACACAATGCCTAAAGCTCGATCCTTCAATCATCGGAATGTCTAAAGTGATTGGCCAATTAATGCTTCTATTGGCAACTGTACTCTATGACAGATATTGGAAAAGAATTCCCATGAGGAAACTGATAGGCACAGTGCATATTGTGTATGCAACCTCCCTTCTCCTGGACTTGGTGTTAGTGAAACAGATCAACCTTAAGCTGGGAATTCCAAATGAAGCCTTTGTTCTATGCTTGTCAAGTTTAGCAGAAACTGTTGCTCAGTTTAAGCTCCTACCTTTCTCAGTGCTTTTCGCGAACTTATGCCCACCAGGATGTGAAGGATCGCTCACTTCATTTTTGGCTTCGGCTCTTTGTTTATCATCCATAGTCAGTGGATTTATGGGTGTTGGGTTGGCTTCTCTTATAGGAGTTTCTTCTGGTGACTACACAACCTTACCTTTGGGGATTCTACTACAATTCCTTGCAGCTTTGGTTCCATTGGGATGGATATCTTATGTACCCATGTCACAATCAGTAGTGAAGGAAAGGGGGAGAGGAGTAAGTAAAAGAAGTATAAAAAACAGAAGGGTTGGAAGACTGGCATTCAATTCTGTTCATGCCTACTGGCAGCAGAGAGAATACGAGGCAGAGAGGTAAAACAAGCTGCTCAGCTCTTACCTTTTTTTTTTAAGGATTAATAAAAGCAAGTTATGTTTGTCTGATGCAATTTATATGTGATCCTACTCTGGTGCAGTAGTGAAACAATGTAATTTGGGGCTTCCTCTCTCTAGTTCCGGTTCACTGGACAAACCACAAGCTCAAGACTGGAGTGTGAACCAGACAACCGCAGATATGCCCCCCTCTTGTAAGTCTTTCAGTTCAGAATTAACTGAGCTTGCAGATGATACGCGAATTGGTATTATCAACTGACTGTAGGAGGAGATTCTTAACCACTCAGATTTTGGCCTTCTTTTGGTTAAAGAAGTACTATGTGACTGGACTAGATATCAGCTTCCATAGCCCGTCTTTTGTGAGTACCTACCAATTCATCAGCTGTGACCAACTAATTAGAGAGGCACCATGATGCATGGCCCAAACCAAAATCAGATTGATCTCCCTGCTCTTGTTCTTTTAATAGGCTTATGCTTTCCTTTTGGGGAACAAAAATTACTTAATTTTGTTCCTGAGCAAACAAAGACCATTTATCACAGCTATGTTAGGAAAATTACTTGATTAAATCATTCATTTCATTTTAGTCTTCATAGCATATGACAGCATATGTTCATCTAAATGATGTGATTTTATTCCATATGGTTTCTAAATGCAGCCTACAATAATCTCTCTACTCTTACGCCTTAATCCATGAATTTGCTCATCGAACATCATTACTTACTGCATTTTAGGAGCTTCATTGAAAAACAGAATGAAGTCATTTCCAGTTTTTGTCAACACTAAATGAACTCAAAGTCATTTCCAGTTTTAGACAAAATTCCTACAATGAAGTCCTCTTCTTAATTTGTCTCTATGAAGGCATCAGAAACCTGTGTGAGGCATGTTTTAGAAGTTTTCACTAAATTTGGTCAAAATTCTCCTCTTTTTTTTTTTTTTTTTTTTTTTTTTTTGGGGGGGGGGGGGGTTGGGGGGGCAAAAAAAAATATAAGGAGAAAGAATTGCTGTTGAATTTGCCTACTTTCGGAGGTGTAAAATAGAAGTTAAGAAAAATATAAATATTCTCTAATTTGGTAAAAGTTCAATATTATATGATAAAAACAATTGAAAATATTGGCTATATTTTGATGCACCTTTTCACAAGTATTCGGTGATATGATATTTTTTATACTACTGTTCAACAAAATTCTATTTTTTCAAGGATATTCTCCAATCATCAAAGCAAAATCAATTAATGGAAAGTTTGGGGCTCTTAAGTGAACACTCACATTGTTGAGAATCAACATTTCAATGTCATTTATTTATCAAAACCCCAAAAGAAAGGTGTGCGTCTAATTTATAAAGAAGTGACCATTTTCATAAAAAGATTACTTGGGATAACATAGGCCACCCATTTAATATAAAGAGAAGCCAATATGTATTGTGCAGGGAAGGAATTGTTTATTTTTTATTATTATTATTTGGGGGGGGGGGGGGAGTAATTAGTAAGCTCAGTTTCATTCAACTGGAAGTAACCACCTAATTACAAGAATCGATTGGAAGAAGCCAATTCGCCCAAAATATGAGTATTGTTCCAAACCTGATATATGTGCAGCGTTTTTGCTGGTTCAAAGAACATAAGAAATATGGATAATAGTCGAGGATGCCAACAAGTGAACAATCCCGGAAGGATAATATGATGCAAAAGTTGTATTTAAATTTATCATGTCTCTTTTTTTGTTTGTTCTGATATATAT